>CM070774.1:132797480-132902480 GCA_036346955.1 Dipus sagitta | reverse complement strand
TCCTCCTTACCTCTTGAGTGCTGGGCTTAAAGGCATGCACTACTATGCCCAGCCATATTCTTTTCCTTTTAATTGGTATATGTGGTATGTTTCTGAGTATGCATATGCACATGTGTGTACATACATATGGAAAACAGTGGATAACCTTGGATACTATGGCACGCTGACTACCTTTTTGTAATTTTCTTTTTTTGTTCTATCTTTGCCTGGTTTTGGTATCAGGGTGATGCTGGCTTCATAGAAGGAATTTGGTAGGATTCCTTCTTTTTCTATTTTATGGAAAAGCTTAAGAAGCAATGGTGTTAGTTCTTCCCTGAAGGTCTGGTAAAATTCAGCAGTGAATCCATCTGGGCCTGGACTTTTTTAGTTGGGAGATTTTTGATAACTGCTTGGATCTCTATGCTTGTTATAGGTCTATTTAAGTGACTAATCTCATCTTTATTTAATTTAGGTAGGTCATATAAATCAAGGAAATCATCCATTTCTTTCAGATTTTCATACCTAGTGGAATATATGCTTTTATAGTATGTCCCTATGATTTTTTGAATTTCTCTGGTATCTGTTGTGATGTTACCTTTTTCATCTCTAATTTTATTAATCTGTGTCTCTTCTCTCTTTCTTTTGGTCAGATTTGCTAAGGGTTTATCAATCTTGTTTATCCTTTCAAAGAACCAACTCTTTGTTTCATTGATTCTTTGGATTGTTTGTTTCTATTTCATTAATTTCTGCTCTGATCTTTATTATTTCTTCCCATCTACTGATTTTTGGTTTGCTTTGTTCTTCTTTTTCCAAGGCTTTAAGGTGAAGTATTAAGTCGTTTACTTGAGACCTTTCTAATTTCTTAATATAGGCACTTAAAGCTATAAATTTACCTCTTAGGACTGCCTTCATTGTGTCTCAGAGATTTTGGTATGTTGTGTTCTCATTATCGTTTGACTCTATAAATTTTTTGATTTCCTTCTTGATTTCCTCATTGACCCATTCATCATTTAGTAGTGTGTTGTTTAATTTCCATGATTTTGTGCATGCTCTATAGCCTTTCTTGCTATTGATTTGTAGTTTGATTCCATTGTGGTCAGATAGAATGCAAGGAATTATTTCAATTTTCCTGTATTTGTTAAGATTTGCTTTGTGTCCTAATATATGGTCTATTTTAGAGAATGCTCCATGTGCTGCTGAAAAGAATGTATATTCTGCAGCATTTGGATGAAATGTCCTGTAGATATCTGATAGGTCCATTCCTTCTATGACCTCATTTAGTCAAGATGCCTCTCTGTTTATTTTTTCCCAGGATGACCTGTCAATTGATGAGAGTGGGGTGTTGAAGTCACCCACTACCACTGTGTTTGGTGTTATCTGTGACCTTAGTCCTAATAGCATTTGTTTGATGAATTTGGGGGCCCCCATGTTAGGTGCATATATGTTTAGGATTGTAATGTCCTCCTGTTGGAGGGTGCCTTTAATCAATATAAAAATGACCTTCCTTATCTTTCTTAACTAATGTTGGACTGAAGTCTACCTTGTCAGATATTAGGATAGCAACCCCTGCTTATTTTCTAGGTCCATTTGCTTGAAACACCATTTTCAAACCTTTCACCCTAAGATGGTGTCCATCCTTTGTGGAAAGGTGGGTTTCTTGGAGGCAACAAATTGAAGGATCCTACTTTTTAACCCAGTCTGTGAACCTATGCTTTTTGATTGGGGCATTGAGGCCGTTCATATTAAGAGATAATATTATCCATGACCTCATAGTGCCTGACACTATCCACACAAGACCATCATAAGAGGAGGAAAAGATCATGATATCAAAATGAAAGAGAGACTAATTGAGATGGGGAGGGGATAGGATGGAGAATGGAATTTCAAAGGGGAAAGTGGGGGGAGGGAGGGTAGCACCATGGGATATTTTTTATAATCATGGAAAATGTTAATAAAAATTAAGAAAAAAAAGAGATAATATTGAAGTTTGTTTTTTCCCGGTTCCTTATATGTGTGCTTTTCTTTTTCTTCAGCATGGAGGATTCTTTCAAGCATTTTCTATAGAGCTGGTTTTGTCTTCAAATACTCCTTTAGCTTGCTTTTGTCATGGAATGTCCTTATTTCTCCATCTATTTGAATGGATAGTTTTGCAGGATAAAGTAACCTTGGTTGACAGTTGCTATCTTTCAGGACTTGGAATACATCACTCCATGCCCTTCTGGCTTTTAAAGTTTGTGTTGAGTCATCTGCTGTAATCCTGATAGGCTTGCCTTTGTAGGTAACTTGATTTTTCTCTATGACTGCTTTCAATATTTTTTCTTTGGTTTGTGTGTTTGGTAGTTTGATTATAATATGGCAAGGAGAGGGTCTTTCCAGGTTTTGTCTGGCTGGTGTTTTAAAGGATTCCTGTATCTGCATTGGCACCTCTTTCCCAATTTGGGGGAAGTTTTCTTCTATGATTTTATTGAAGACACCTTGTGGTGGTTTGAATAGAATAGATGGCCCCCAATATATTCAGTTGTTTATTTGTTTGTAGTTTGCATCTCTAGCCATCTAGGCTGGAGGCAATGCCATTGTGTGGATCTTAAGGTGTGGTGGTGGGTTTGAGATTTCAATCTAAAGATATGCAAATTGTGCCTAGCTGGAGTTCCTGAAGTGTGCTCTGGCTTTTGACCTTTAGGCTTGTACTGCTCTCTCTCTGCATGGGCCTGGGAAGGCAGGCCAGTTTCTTCTGCCATTATGGAACTTCCCCTGGATCTGTAAGCTTCAATAAATATCCCTTCCTCCATAACTGTGCCTGGTCTGGAAGTTCATCTCAGTGAACCTGAAGCTGACTGCTACAGAATTTGGTACCAGGAGTGGGCTGAGATGAACCTTACTATGTGGATGTTGATCTTGTGGAACCTTTGTTTTGGAGGAATAGGCATGGACTTGGTGCTTGCAACTGAAGATGTCGTCTGGAGTGGTAAGCCAAGTTTTATGGACAATTCTGATGAGAGTCTGAGAATGCTAAGTGCAGACAGCATTGAACTTCGAGGCTTGGCTTATGAGTTTTCTAAGGGGAAGGAAAGACTGCAGAGGACTTTGTTGGAACTGGGCTACTGGCGTAAGGGCTGGCTGCGTCCTGCTGCCCAGGTCCAGAGTGTTTGATCAAGGTTAAATTTGTAATGGACTGATGTGCTTGGCTAGAGATATTGGACTGAGAGATTTAAGATTTTAAGCTGGAAAACCTCAAGCAAGTTAAAATTACAGGTACTGAGACTGGTTTTAGGTTACTGAATCTGCTATTGTCAAACACATTAGCAATCTTAAGGAAGATGGTCCAACTGCTTTACATTAAAACAATGGAGAGGATGCCTGAGGAAGGACTATCATAGAAATGCAAACTCTTTTGGAAAGAGTTGACTGGAGAAGGAACCTGCTTTTCAAGGCTATGATTTGTTTCATCCCTGAATTAAGAATATGGCTGTGTCCTGCACACCTGGTATTGGTTTCAGAAGCATGAAAAATGCATGGAGTGGCTGTGAATTGCACATGCTTCCAGGAGCCACTGCTGAGATGCAGCATGAGGTAGGGCCTGATGCCCTGATAGGCTGAAAGAGCCTTTGGAAAATGTGAAGAGTGGTCATGAATTGCACATGGTTCCAGGAGCTGCTGCTGAGATGTGACATGAGGTAGGGCATGATGCCCTGATAGGCTGAAAGAGCCTTTGGAAGATGGACCATGGTTTGCATGAAGACCTGAAGATGTTTGGTATATACCAGGACTGTGCAAGGGCTACCATAGAGCACATTGTTGGCCTGGGATGGAAATGTTCCCCGGGTACTCTGCCCAGCTGGAGGGGCAGAATTGGAAAGTCTGGAGACTGTTAGTCTCTGGATATATTGAACTTGAACTGCAGAAGTTTGATGTTTGTTTGATGGTGGTTGAGTTTGCATTGTTTTAGTCTCTCCTTGCTGTGCCTTATACCAGTTGAAAATGTTACTCTGTGCCTTTATATGTTAGAAGTGTTTAACTTGTTTGATTTTACAGGTCTTCATATCTTAAATTGGTCAAGACTGTGGGGACCTTTGAAATTGAACTGAGTACAATTTATAATGTGTGATGGTTATAAATCTACTGGGGGCCAGGGGCGGAATGTGGTGGTTTGAATAGAGTAGATGGCCCCCAATATATTCAGTTGTTTATTTGTTTGTAGTTTGCATCTCTAGCCATCTGGCTGGAGGCAATGCCATTGTGTGGATCTTAAGGTGTGGTGGTGGGTTTGAGATTTCAATCTAAAGATATGCAAATTGTGCCTAGCTGGAGTTCCTGAAGTGTGCTCTGGCTTTTGACCTTTAGGCTTGTACTGCTCTCTCTCTGCATGGGCCTGGGAAGGCAGGCCAGTTTCTTCTGCCATTATGGAACTTCCCCTGGATCTGTAAGCTTCAATAAATATCCCTTCCTCCATAACTGTGCCTGGTCTGGAAGTTCATCTCAGTGAACCTGAAGCTGACTGCTACACACCTACTATGCCTTTGGAGTGAAATTCTTCTCCTTCTACTATGCCCTGAATTCTTATGTTTGTTCTTTTCTTAGTGTCTCGAATATCTTGAAATTCCCACTCACACTTTCTATTAGTTTGTCTTTCTCTTCGTTGGACTGTATTAGATCTGCCACATGGTCTTCTAGCTTAGATATTCTGTCCTCTCCTTCAACCATTCTACTGGTGAGATTTTTCTACAGAGTTTTTTATTTCATTAACTGTGTTCTTCATTGCTAGTAATTCTGACTGGTTTTTCTTTATTATTTCTATTTTCTTATTTATGTCTAGTATTGACCTCTTTATTTCATTAAATTGGTGTCCTGTGTTTTCTTTGATTCCTTTGATCTCCTCTTTCATTCCTTTGATTTCTTCTTTGACTTCTTTGAACATATTTATAATCATTCTTTTGAAATCTTTCTCAGGCATTTCCTCTAACTCGTTCTCACTCAAGGTCATTTCTGATGCATTAATACTTTTTGGTGGATTTATATTGTCTTGATTTTTGGTGTTTCTTGTGTTATAATGTATATATTTTTGCATCCTGGCTTATTTAATGATTGGATTTTCTAGTTAGCTGGGTATTATTAGATGTAACAGACAATCTGATGTTATATAACTTCAGGGTAGGAGCTTCAGGCATTAGGTGTGGCTCTCAAGACCCTCAGAGTATCTACAAAAGTGACACTAGGTGTTGGGTTTGCCTGCTATGAGAGTATTCAAGTAGGCTGAGTGGAACAAAATACAGGCAGATTCTAAAATTTAACTAAACAATGTACACTTTGAATGAAAAACAGCTCAGAGTATTTATCCAAGAGTAGGTATTATGATAACCAGATCCTCTAACTGTCCCTTAGGAGTGTGTGGTGTCCCACCCACACCCTTAATCCCAACAACAAGGAGGTTAAGAGTTCTGATCTGTTGAGGGTTCCAAGTCAGCTTGTGACCAGGTGAGACCCTTCCCTGGTGTAATCCCAGTTACCTCTGCTCCTGCTTCAGTCCTGATGTCGGTTCAAGTTGGCGTGGCCGGGTCCCTGGACCACTGCTCTGTTCACTGGAGCTGGGCACTGGCGGTGGGGGAAGGGAGGCTGCTGATGCTGCTCTAGTTCTCTCACTGTTCCACGTGTTCTTCTGCCTTATGATCTCCTCCGTTGTTCACTGCCACTCTCCCTTCACATTCTTGAGTTTGCAGAGAGCTCCGGTGTGAGTGGAAGCTCCCCTCACCTGTCTTTTCCTGCGGCTCAAGCCAAGCCTGGCGGCTTTCTGGTGTACCGCTGCCACCACCGCGGTCCGCAGGCCTGCCGGAGCTGCTTCTGCCGGCCTGTGTGGGCTCTGGATGCTCTGGATCTCTCCTACTTCTCCACTGCCATTTCAATTTCCTATACACCTCGCTTTTTAGGAAAAGTGTGTATTTTGCTGGGTTTTTTTTTTTTTTTTTTTTTTTTTTTTGGCTTTTTTGGCTTTTTCCCCCATAGGCTGCTTTGGCATGGTACCTACACTGCCGTCTTAATCAGAAGTCCTGACTACCGTTTTGGATGATCACCAAAATAGGCTAGACTGGTTAGTCAGCAAACTCCAGGCATCTTCCTGTCTATTCCTCCCCCACACTGATATTAAAAGCATGTCCTATCACATATGTTTTATTTCTTTATTTTTATTTAAAGCTTCCATAATTGTAGACAATAACCCATGGTAATTCCCTCCCTCCCCCTACTTTCCCTTTGAAACTCCACTCTCCATCATATCCTCTCCCCATCTCATTCAGTCTCTCTTTTGATGTCAAGATCTTTTCCTCCTATTATTATGGTCTTGGGTAGGTAGTGTCAGGCACTGTGAGGTCATGGATATCCAGGCCATTTTGTTTCTAGGGGGGAGCACTTTGTATGGAGTCCTACCCTTCCTTTGGCTCTTACATTCTTTCCACCACCTCTTCCACAATAGACCCTGAGCCTTGGAAGGTGTGATAGAGATATTGCAGTGCTGAGCACTCCTGTCACTTTTTTTCAGCACCATGATTACTTCTGAGTCATCCCAAGGTCACTGCCATCTGAAAAGAGAAGATTCTCTACCAAAACTGAGAGTAGCATTAATATACGGGTATGAACATTAAGAGAAGTGCTTACTGGGCAGTTTGATAAGCATAGTGTATACATTTAGCCAGACAGCAGCAGACGTTACACCCCTAGGACTCATGACTACCCCTGTTTTAAGTTTTCAGTATCAGAGATGTATTCCCTCCCATGGAGCAGGCCTCCAGTTCAATTAGAGGGCAGTTGGTTTCTACCATGATAGATGTGCCACTATTGCACCCATTGGCTCATTTGGCCTGGCTGGCCAAATACAAGGCTTGCAGTGTCCACTGTTGAGTATCTTCCCTGGTGTTTTCTCTTTCTCCCATTGAACTGCATGCAGAATGGCTTCTTCCAGCTTTCTGTCAGCTGGTGTACATGGAGGAAGTTTTCAGCTCAGTTCCAGCAGGATTTCTCAGTGGATTTGCAACCCAAGTATGTGGAGTCTTCAGCAATAGGGTCTTACCATCTATTCCTGGTGGGAAACCAAGGGCCTTAGCAATGGCCTATAATGTTTTGGGGGCATCAGGGATCTCCCTGGCCAACAACTCACTGGAAGTTATCCCATCCCTGGCACTGAAAATTTTCTAGCAACAATCTATGGTTCCTGAGTGTTCCATTGTCCAAAAAAGTAGGTTTCCATATGATTTATTTATATCCTCTTAGTCTAGTAAAATATTTTTAAAATATTTTATTTATTTGAGAGAAAGAGGCAGATAGAGAAGAATGGGCACTCCAGGGCCTCCAGCCACTACTAACTAACTCCAGATACATGTACCACCTTGTGCATCTGGCTTTACATGGGTTATGGGGGAATCAAACTTGGGTCCTTTGGCTTTGCAGACAAGTGCCTTAACCTCTAAGCTATCTCTCCAGCCCTAATATAAACATTTAATCCCAAATTATCTCCTCTAAACACTTGCTTAGTTGCATATCACAATTTTGAAACATACTTATTTTCTCTTTTTTAACTTAAAACTATATTTTAATTTCCTTTGAGACTTCCTCTTTGACCCATGGATTTCTCACAAGTACATTGTTTAATTTCCAGGTGTGTGGAGATTTTTGTTATTTTTCTGCTAGTGATTTCTAATATAATTCTAATATGATTAAGAACATAGTTTGCATTATTTTTATTTTATAACAATTTTATTGAAATATAATTATTGACATACTATAATATCCACTTTTTTATAATATACAATCCAGTAAGAAACTATCTTATTCATCTTGGCATTCTATATAGCAGTTCCATATTGGAATCGCCTGAAGAGCTTCAAAAGTACTGGTCCTTGGTACTCACCCCCAATGGTTCTGAGTTAATTTATTTGGGTTTTGACCTAGGCATGGGATTTTATTTCCTTTTAACAATACCATTTAAGCTGGGTGTGGTGGCATATGACTTTAAGGCCAGAGCTTGGGAGGCAGAGGTAGGAGGATCACTATGAGTTTGAGGCCAGCCTGGGACTACACTGTAAGTACCAGGTCAGAGCTAAAATGAGACCTTACCTCAAATATATATATATATATATATATATATATATATATATATATATATATTGCATATTCATGCCAGCAGATGTTAGAGGACAACTTCCATTTGAGTAGGGTCTCTCATGCTGGGATTATAGAAGCTTCCAGCTTTTACATGGGGTCTGGGGATCTGAACCTGTTATAACTCAACAGTTATGCAGGAAGCACTTTACCCACCTAGCTATCTTCCCAGCTCCTTTTATCATTTTTAATTTTATTTTATCTTTATTGACAATTTTTATACTGTGATCCTCCTACCTCTGCCTCCCAGGTCCTGGGATTAAAGGCATATGCCACCACGCCCGGCTTCATGTACATATTTTAAACATAATCCCTTCCCGTTACCTTTTCTTTCCACTAAACTTAATTGTTTTAAATTTGTTGTTTTATGACCCAGTCTACCTTAGGAATCTTCACCATGCACTTCAAGAAATCGTTGTACTGTTGCTGGGGAGAATGTTAGATGTAGTCCATGGTGTTGGTGAATTCTTTAGTATCTGCAGCCTATACCATTGTTGATTTTCTGTCTACTGTGTTTATTAACAAAAGAGAAGTATGAGAGTTTCCAGCTATAATTGTGGGGTTTTCTTTCTTCTTTCACTCCCTAAAGATTTTGCTTCATGTATTCTGAAACTGTCGTTAGATGTATAAATAATCAGAATTCTTGTGTTCTCTTATTCACTGACTGCTTTATTCCTATAAATTGACTCAATCCTCACCCTGGTGCCTAGAATAACCCAGGGTCTTGTGCGTGCTAAATAAGTACCTTACCAACATCCTCGGGTCCTTCTTGATCCCTGGTTACACTCTTTGCTCTGAAGTCTATTTTGTCTGAGATTTATACAGGCAGTTAAGTTTTCTTTCTTTCTTTTTGAAGTAAAACAGAGCAAAAATTGATTCTAAGCTTAAGAGAAGACAAAGTTCCTGTAAGACAGAAAGGGTCCTGAGCGGATAATCCCCAATTTTTCTTTTGTTTTGTTTTTCGAAGTAGGGTCTCACTCTAGCCCATGCTGACCTGGAATTCACTATGCAGTCTCAGGGTGGCCTCGAACTCACAGCCACCCTCCTACCTCTGCCTCCAGAGTTCTGGGATTAAAAACATGTGCCACCATGCCTGGCTCCCATTTTCTTTTCTTTTTTTTTTTAATTTTTAAAAAGTTTATTTATTTATTTGGGAGAGAATGAAAGAAGCAGATATAATGAGTGCACCAGGGCCTTCAGCCACTGAAAATGAACTCCAGATGCCTGTGCCACCTTGTGTATCTATCTGGCTTATGTGGGTTCTGGGAAATTGAATCTGGGTCTTTTAGTTTTGCAGACAAGTGCCTTAACTGCTAAGCCAGCCCCCAAGTTTTCTTTCAATTAGAGTTTCCATGTCATATCTTTTCCCATTTAATCTCTATGTCATACTAGAAATAAGTTGCTTATTGATAGTACATGCTATCAATGTGGGCTTGTGAGTGAGGGTCCTTATCTTTTTTTTTTTTTTTTTTTTTTTTTAAGACAGGGTCTCATACTAGCCCAGGTAACCTAGAATTCACTCTGTATTCTCAGGGTGGCCTCCAACTCTCAGCATTCCTCCTACCTCTGCCTCCCGAGTGCTGGGATTAAAGACATGCACCACCATGTCTGGCTTCCTTTACTTATTTTTGAGACCATCTGGAATATTTCAGGCTGCCTTGAACTCACTATGTAGTCAAGGATGACTGATCCTTTTACCTGCACATCGCAAGTGTCTCCTTGGCATGAAGTAAGAACTCAGAATCATCCAAGAGAAACTGAGGGACTGCAGGAGGTAATGGAAGGCGCTGAAACCCAAGATGTCTGGTCTGCTCAGGCTTTTATTAATAGCACTAAAGAATAACTCACTTTGCTTGTAAAGCACTGTTGGGGGCAGCTTTATGTGTCTAGGATGAGCACCCAACTAAACACATTTTATGGAAGGAAGAGATTTATTTGAAGCTTACAGATCCAGGGGAAGTTCCATCAGTGGTGGAAATAACTGGCTCCCATCCATACATCCAAGCAGAGAGAGAAAGCACAACCAGTCAGCAAACGCCATAGTGGCAGCAGCACGAACCTCAGCACGCAGGACCTGCAGGATCCAGGCTGCTCTCCATACCTCTGGCTTGGAATTCAACTCTGCCCTCAGTAACATTTGGGGCTAGACTCCAGGATCCGCCCAGTGACACCTACAGGCAGCTGGAGACCCAAGTGGCAAGCTTTAATAAAACACCCGAGCCAATGGGAGACATACATTCAAACTACCACAAGCACACAGGGAGCAAGGGGCTTATGGTTCAAGAAAAGTTCTAGCCATCTTGTCATTTCTTTTTCCCTTAGAACTATCTGTACTCCAAGGAAAGGTTCTTGACATTAAATTATCATGTAACTGACCTCAATAGCATGTACTGCACCAACTTCAATGCTTCAATAAAAAAGAGTGATTACAGAAATAAAGGCTGAGGATGTAGCTCAGTTGATAAAAGTGCTTATAGCATGCATCAGACTCTTGGTTTGCTCCTCAGTACTGCATAAACCAGGTGTGGTAGGACATGACTGTGCTCCAAGCATTTGGGGGTAAGAGACTCACATAAAGGGAACCACCAGCTATGGGACCCCAAAGCTACAGTTGTATGGGGTAGACTCAGGACACGCACATGAGTCATGAGAATCAGTCTGTAGCTGCACTCCCAGGAGGTGTTGTCCTCATGATAGTTTATGCACCAAGAAATGGTGGTGCACACCTTTAATCCCACCACTTGGGAGACTGAAGTAGGAGGATCACTGTGAGTCTGAGGCCAGCCTGGCACTACAGAGTGAATTACAGGTCAGCCTTGGCTAGAGTGAGACCCTACCTTGAAAAACAAAAATAAAATAAAATAAATAATCACTAAAAGGCAGGAATGGTGGTCCATGCTTCTAGTTCTAGCACTCAGAAGGCTGAAGCAGTTAAGGACAGCCCAGCTATATAGTGAGACCATTTCAAAATAAATAAATAAATGCTAATTTTAAGTTGGCAAAGTCCTGTGTCTTCCTTGATTGTCATACTGGGTGTTAGGCAAACAGCACTTAAGTGACTAAGGGCAAAAGGGCAAATAGCATACGCATCGTGTACATGCTGGATGGGGGTGATTCACAAGCTGGGGAGAATGGGATGGGAAGGCACGGAATTTTGTCATGCTACTCAGACCGGTGTATAATTTAAAACTTATGAATTATTCATTTCTGGAATTTTCAAATTAACATTTTCAGAGACTGAGCATGGATAATTGCAACTTGAAAATGTAGACATGGGTAGTGAAATCGTGGGTTAGAGAAGATGACTGCATTTAGCTAAGAATATGCTTTATCCTTCCAGAAAGGGGAAGGGTGACTCTGAAGGCAAGCGATCCATCTTTAGGACTGTCACTTCCTCCTGAGGCCCAGAAACAAGGTGGCTTTCTCTTGGTTTTGAGAGGGTGGGGCCTTAGAGTTGTGGAGGGTTTATGTGAGGGCCTACATAAATCATCTGTTTGTTTGTTTGTTTGTTTGTTTGTTTGCAAGTAGGGAGAGGGGGAGGAGGGAGAGAGAGAATGGTATGCCAGGGCCTCTAGCCACTGCAGACGAATTCCAGATGCATGTGCCACTTTGTGCATCTGACTTTATGTGGTTACTGTCTTAACCAGTGACCCATCTCTCTAGCCCTAAACAACCTGTTTATGTGGACAAATTACTATGGAAAAGATACTGTAAAATGGATGAGGGGTGTAGGCACGTGGCTATTTTGCCAGGAGTACTCCAAAGCATCCTTTTGAGGTGTGAGGCCTCAAGGGGCCACCATCTGCAGTCTTTTATTTTTATCTTTATTTTGTTTCAAGGAACGGTCTCACTCTAACTCACTCTGTACCAGAAGTTGTCCTTGAACTCATAGCAATTCTCCTACCTCAACCTCCAAAGTGCTGGGCTTTAAGGTGTGTGCCACCATACCCACCTGATTTGAGGCCTTTTCAGCAGAAGTGGTTCTTCTCTGGCAGTTTTGGGAATAGATAATAGAAATGGACAAGGGTTGACCCCAACAGCCAGTATATAAAGGCTTGGTGTCACACACCTGTAATCTCAGCACCCAAGACACTAAGGCAGGAAGATGTCACATTCCAAGCTTTCCTGGGCACCATAGTGAGATTATTGTAGGGTTTTGAGATTGATAGGGCCTCTTGGCCCAGTTGATGTGACGTGCCAAATAAGTAATTAAGGAATTAAGTCCCAAAGTGTCAGGACAAGTACACTTAGGATTTCTGCTGGCATTCAAAGAAGAGAAAGAAAAGAGGAGGGAAAGGAAAGTTAAAACTTTTTTGAGTTAGAACTCAGAAAAATGGGCAGGCTCAAGCAGTGAATCTTGAGCCACTGCACGAGGAAGTTTCTGGAGGTTTAGGAACAAGGTGATTGACAGGCTCTCAAGACCAAACACTTTGTTCCTCTGATCAGAAGGAAGTGTGTCTCTTCCCTTTCTAATGGTACCAGGGAAACAGGTGGAGCCCACAATGTTCCCTACTAAAGAGTTGGCCCTAAAATCATTTAAGAGATGGGTGGTCACTCTATCTAGGCTAAATTTAGGCTAAAGCGGTGCACAGAAGGGTTCTGGGACTGCACTTTCTATAATCTCTAATCTTATAGGGAAGGTCAGTATCTATGTTCTTTTGGGCCTGTGTCCCTCACTACTTGCAAAATAATTAATTAAAGTCGCCAGGTGTGGTGGCACACGCCTTTAATCCCAGCACAGGGGAGGCAGAGGTAGAGGAGGATCTCTGTAAGTTTGAGGCCACCCTGAGACTACACAGTGAATTCCAGGTCAGCCTGGGCTAGAGTGAGACCCTACCTCAAAAAAACAAAAAATAATAAATAAATAAGCTTGCTCCTAATCTGTATCAAGATCCTGCCTCAAAATACAAAATAAACCTTGTATCAACATTTCTACTCAACTATACTACCAATACCTGAAAACCAAACAAAATCATTAAAAAAATATCAATCTCCATGCCAGTGTAGTCAAGTCTATCTTTTTCCAGGAAGATGATTACCACAAGAAATGGGAATGGTGGGTCAATTCGTTCTCCAAGGCCCTAACAGTCTGCGATCACACTCATCACCCAGGTCTTACATCAGATGATGGGGCAATCAGCTACTGCCTGGACTTGCTATAGGTATGCAGCTGAGCTGAAATTTCCAGGGCCTCACCTCTCCCTCCTCCAATCCGAGCCCTCCTCCAATCCGAGCCCTCCTCCAATCTGAGCCCTCCTCCAATCCGAGTTCTCCTCATCCGAGTTCTCCTCCAATCCGAGCCCTCCGTCAATCCGGGTTCTCCTCCAATACGAGCCCTCCTCCAATATGAGTTCTCCCCCAGTCCGAGCCCTCCTCCAATGCAAGTTCTCCTCCAATACGAGCCTTCCTCCAATTCGAGTTCTCCTCCAATGCGAGCCCTCCTCCAATCCGAGTTCTCCTCCAATGCGAGCTCCCCTCCAATCCGAGCCCTCCTCCAATCTGAGCCCTCCTCCAATCCGAGTTCTCCTCATCCGAGTTCTCCTCCAATCCGAGCCCTCCGTCAATCCGGGTTCTCCTCCAATACGAGCCCTCCTCCAATATGAGTTCTCCCCCAGTCCGAGCCCTCCTCCAATGCAAGTTCTCCTCCAATACGAGCCTTCCTCCAATTCGAGTTCTCCTCCAATGCGAGCCCTCCTCCAATCCGAGTTCTCCTCCAATGCGAGCTCCCCTCCAATCCGAGCCCGCCTTCAATCCGAGCCCTCCTCCAATCCGAGTTCTCCTACAATCCAAACCCTCCTCCAATCGGAGCTCTCCTCCAATCCGGGCCCGCTGGCCCTGGAGCTATTTTAGGAGTGCGAGAAGGGCGAGAAGGGCTAGCTGGAACCGTGACGACCCTTGCCCTGCCCAGTGTAGCGACTCGCAACCAGAAGCGTGGAGCAGGGACGGCCTCTGTGCCCGCGCGCCCGCCGCCGGTGCGGAGTTCGCCCCGCCCCCACTACCGGCGCCTGCGCTCAGGCGTGTTCCTTGCAGGGCGGTTGTAGGAGCACCGCCGCCAGCTCGCCAAGCTGTCACCTGCGTGACACACTCCTGGCCCTGCCTGTCGGGCCGTCAGAATTCACCTGATTAGTTATGACGAGCACACTGAAGGAAGGGAGCATTTAGGGACCTCTATGTTTCAAAGACTACTGACTCAGGAGGGGCTTCCTGTAAGCTAGTCTTTTTCAAGACCAGGTTTATTCTTAAACCTTAGACAGAAAAGACAACATGATTCACTTTCGTGTTTCTCACGTTAGTATCTTCTGATTGCCACAAGAATACTGTGGTGTGTGCGTGTGTCTTTGATTTGAAGCAAGGTCTCACTCTAGTCCAGGCTGACGTGGAACTCGCTCTAGCTCAGGCTGGTCCCAAACTCAGAGTGATCCTCCTACCTCAGCCTTCTAAGCGCTGGTGTTAAACATGTGAGCCACCAGGCCCAGCTAAGAATACTGGGTTATTTTTTATATTCCCTTTCTTGTCATAGCCAGCAGTATTTCAACAGTACATAAATGTGTACAAAAATAAGCAATTTTGAAATAGGCAGATGTGGTGGCGCATACATCCTATTTGCAATGGACTGACAAATACAATTGTTAGATCAAAAGGAGTGCACATTTGTGGTGTGGGAAGGGTCTTCACAGGACAGAAGACAACTGCATGTCTGCGAACACATCATGACCTTAGAGAGCCAGGAATGTGCCTTGTAGCTTGGAATAGTATGTTACTGTATTGTGGTAAGGAGGACCCTGAGGAACTGAAAAAAAGAAAAACTAGAAACATCTGAAGCGGCTAGTCCTTATCCTTGAGCATATCTCCTCCCCTTCCCTTGTAAGCAATTGTGATTAATTTTTTTAAATATATTTATTTATTTTTGAGAGGGAGGCATATAGAAAGAGGGACAATGGGCGCACCAAGGTCTCCAGCCACTGAAAACCAACTCCAGATGCATGTGCCACCTTGTGCACCTGGCTTACATGGTTACCAGGGAATCAAACCTGGGTCCTTAGGCTTTGCTGGCAAGCATCTTAATGACTAAGTTATCTCTCCAGCCCCCCCCCCTTTTTTTGTAATCTCTGCTTAACAAGTTCAAAGTAACCAATCAGATTATGAGTATTAACCTGTATGAGAGACAGAGACTAAACTATAAGGAGGGCCAGAGGGATGGCTTAGTAGTTAAGGCACTTGCCCGCAAAGCCTAAGGACCCAGTAGTTAAGGCACTTGCCCGCAAAGCCTAAGGACCCAGGTTTGATTCCCCTGTACCCATGTAAGCCAGATGCACATGGTGGTGCGTGCATCTGGAGTTTGTTTATACTGACTAGAGGCCCTGGCATGCCCAGTCTCTGTCTCCTCTTTCTCTCTTCTCTCTCTATTCACCTTTTCCTCTCTCAAATAAATAAAATAAAAATCTATAAAGTATATAAAAGGCAATGCCCAACTGCATTCATTCAGGGCTCCGCCTTTGGGTATGAATCTGCTGAGTCTGGCATATGGCATCTTGAGGTCCCTCTCCCTTATCCCCCCTTCAACAGTAAGATTCTGAATCATTTAATCAATTTAATCCCCTAGAGGTATATTTATTAAAATGCATTTTCTCAACGACAGCATGAAAATGCTGAGACCTCTGTACCTGTATTCTATGGATAATCTTGAGTAGTAACAGTTTTTGTGGACATCATTTTTGTGAATTTTGTTGGTTTATGGTCTATATTTATATTTGATTTTTTTCCCCTTTTTGGTTTTTTGAGGTAAGGTCTTGCCCAGGCTGACCTGGAATTCACTATGTAGCCTCAGGCTGGCCTTGAACTCACAGCAATCCTTCCACCTCTGCCTCCTGAGTTCTGGGATTAAAGGCATGTGCCACCACACCCAGCCTATATTTATATTTGAAATAGTCACTTTTTTTGAGGTAATTTTTGTTTTTTTGAGGTAGGGTCTTGCTCTAGCCCAGGCTGGCCTTGAACTCACAGAAAACTCCTACCTCTGCCTCCCAAATAGCATTTGCTTCGCATATCCTATATATTTATTACCTGATTAACTCAAATATATTTTGGGTTTTCTTTTTTTTCCTGTTTGCTATAAAAATATCTACTTATCACTATCTTTCTTTCTTTTTTCTTTTTCTTTGTTTGGTTTTCAAGTTAGACTCTCACTCTAACCCAGGCTGACCTGGAGTTCACTATGTAGTCTCAGGGTGGCCTCAATCTCACCATCAGCCTCCTAACTCTGCCTCCTGAGCGCTGGGATTAAAGGCATGCACTACTATGCCTGGCCTATCCCTTTCATATTTTTTTAATATTTAATTTTTATTTATTTATTTGAGAGAGATACAAAAATAGGCAGGTAGAGAAAGAGAGAGAGACAGAATGGGCGTGCCAGGGCCTCCAGCCACTGAAAATGAACTCCAGATCCATGTGCCCCCCCTTGTGCATCTGGCTTACATGGGTCCTGGGGAGTCAAACCTGGGTCCTTTGGCTTTGATGGCAAGTGCCTTAACCACTAAGCCATCTCTCCAGCCCCTTTTTATATTTTAATTTATAAAAATTCTACTGTCATCAACTGAGACAACTAAATGTCAGTGACTTGTAAATATGATATCAGTCTTTGAAATGTACTCCAAAATAATGTTTTCTGCTGGTTATATTTTTACTTTATGTTTTAATTAAATTTCATTTTTTAAAGGCTAAACTCTTATATTTCCTCTCCCTCACCCCCATTCCACTCAGGACCCTCCTTGGTGGAGTTATTAGTATTCATTGTGGGGTCATGAAGACCTCAGTCAGTCTCTGTGGAAGGGGACTCTTTGGCTAATCCTACCCACTTTGTGGCTCTTACAGTCTTCCTGGCCCCTTCCTCACAATGTTCTCTGAGCCGTGATGGGCTTGTTAGAAATCTAATTTAGTGTTGAGTTCTCTGCAGTCTCTGGACTTCTACTTTGATGGGTTTTAAGTGGCCACAGTGTCTGTCACCATCTCCCTGGAGCTGCTTGTTAATCTTGTACTGAGAGCAGTACTCTCATGTAGCCACTTCCTCTGCAATGTCTTCTGGGTCCCAGCAGATATGGTCAAGGCAATTGGTTTCATGGTAGTCAATAAGCTATCTTTTCTTAACGTTTTAATGGATCCTGGATATCCCTAGTATTTTCTGCCATCTATAAAATAAAACAGGGGGCTAGAGAGATGGCTTAGCAGTTAAGGTGCCTGCCTGCAAAGCCAAAGGACCCAGGTTCAATTCCCCTGGACCTATGTAAGCCAGATGCACCAGGTGGCACATGCATCTGGAATTTGTTTGCAGTGGCTAGAGGTCAGGGTGTATTCTCTCTCTCTCTCTCTCTCTCTCAAAAAAAATAATAAAATTAAATAAAAAAAATAAAACAGGTTCTCCAACCGATAGTGAGAGCACCTTGGATTAAAGGGGATAAGAATAGTTATTTGAGAGACTTTTTGAGGTGCTCTTAGCCTAAGAGCAGCGGGAGTTCTCTCTGGAGTCTATGGGTTTCATGTACATGGGATTCTGACTTGGTTTTCAGTACCAGATATGAGTTCTTTCCCACTGAGCAGCTCTCATGTCCAATCTAAGAACAGTTGGTTACCTGCATAGGGTGTGTACCACTATCGCATGGGTGTATACTTTATACCTGGCTGGGTGATTTCAGCTTTCAAGATCTCCTGCTTATTCATGCTTGTATTAGTCAGGGTTCTCTAGAGGAATAGAACTGCTAGAATGAATTATTTTTAAAAGGGAATTTATATCTCATCACTGAAGCAGACCAAAAATGAACTCAACATGGCTCAGGGAAATTTTGCGGAAGAGAGGGGCGGAAAGAATGTCAGAGCCACATGTTGGGTCATGATATGCAGAGACATTTGTCTTACCCATAACTGTGGGCTAACTCCACAATGCATGACCCATATACCTCAACAAGGAGTGGCCAAGGGGAGGGGTTAGGCCATGGATGATCCTAATAATGGTACCAAACTGACTGTACTTGCTAAATACAAAACTATTTAATAAAAAAATTAAAAATTTAAAAAAATTAAAAAATTAAAAAATTAAAAAATAAAAAGGGAATTTATTGGATTAGCTTATGGTAGTCCAATAGCAGTTTCAGGCCTGAGAATCATGGAACCTGGTAGCTGCTCAGTCCACATGGCCAGATGACTCAGCAGTCCTGACCCAGCACTGCAGAAGGCGCCGGAAGGCCTGGAGGCTTCCTGAGGAGCCACTGGGTTTCAATCCATGTGGGTCTTCAGTTGATGCTGGTCTTCAGTCTGTGCTGGTCTTCAATCCATGCTAGAAGGTAGCGAGCAGCTCTGGCAGCCAAGGGGAAGGAAGGGAGGGAGGAAGGGGCTCTTTTTACCCAGAGCTTCCTTAAATCAAGTCCCCCTCTGAGTGGGGCCTCCCACTCTGGGGGAAGGTCTCACTCTGGGGGAAGAACTTCCTCCTTTAGTTGATCCTTCCTGGAAGCAACCTCCAAGACCCACCAGAAAGGGATTCTGTGGATTACTAAACAGATCAAGTTGACAACACCTTAACAATGCTGCTAGTGACTATTATCCCCCAGCAGCTCCCATAGCAATGAGGACTAGCCAGAAAGAATCTGGTTTCCCTCACAGTTCTAGCATGATTTCTTGATGTCCTGTGACCACAAGTTGTGGTGTTTAAATATATGTTTTAGTTCTATAACTTTAGTTTTTCTGGTGATGATTCATATGAGGATGACAGTGATTCAGTGATTCATCTGATTTCACTGAGTCACAAGGATCCCAAAGTATAGCATTTTCCATAACTTGATTTACAAAGAAAGTCTCACATATGAGTAAGAGCTTTTAGTTTCCAACATACTTAGGTGATAGTAGGACAGATAGAGCTAGGCATAGTGGTATATACCCACAATCCTAGCACTCCAGAGACAGCATCAGGAAGATCAAGAGTTCAAGGCCATCCTGCACTACATATGGAGGTTCTGACTCCATAAAAATACACCAAACAAGCAAACAAAAAACAAAATGAAGAATGCTATTTTGGGGGCAGGGGGGGAGGGGTTAAGGCAGGGTCTCATTCCAGCCCAAGCTGACCTGGGAACTCACTTTGTAGCTCCAGGATGGCTTTGAACTCACAGCAATCCTCCTACCTCAGCCTCACAAGTGCTGGAATTAAAGGTATGTGCCACCTTGCCTGACTTTTTTTTTATTTATAAATTTATGTGTGGATGTGTATTGAAACAGGACTTACTTTTTGGGGTTCAAACACAACCTGTGGTAGTTTGAATAGATGGCCTCCAATATAGTTTTTTAAACTTGTAGTTTACATCTGCAGCCACCTGGCCGGAGGCAATGTCACTGGGCACATCTTAAGGTGTGATGGTGGGTTTTAGATTTCAATCTAAAGATATGCAATGTGTGCCTAGCTGGAGTTCCTGAAGTGTGCTATGCTGTGTGGCTTTTGGCTTTTGGCTTGTGCTTCTCTCCCTGCTTGGACCTGTAAAGGCAGGCCACCTTCTTCTGCCATTTATGGAACTTCCCCTGGATCTGTAAACTTTTATAAATATCCTTTCCTGCATAACTGTGCCTGGTCTGGAAGTTCATCTCAGCAAACCTGAAGCTGTCTGCTACAGAAGTTGGTACCAGGAGTGGGGTATGAGATGAACCTGACCATGTGGATTTTCATCCTTTGAAACTTTTGTTTTAGAGGAATGGACATGAACTTGGTGCTTGTAACTGAAGATGCCTTCTGGAGTGATAAGCCATGTTTTATGGACTATTCTGATGAGAGTTTAAGAATGCTAAGTGCAAACAATATTGAATTTTGAGGTTTGGCTTATGAGCTTTCTAAGGAAAGACTGCAGAGGACTTTATTAGAACTGGGCTACTGGCATAAGGGCTGGTTGCATTCTGCTGTGCAGGCCAAGAGAATTTAATCAAGGTTAAATCTGTAATGGACTGATGTGCTTAACTAAAGATATTAAACTGAGAGATTTAAGATTTTAAGTTGGAAAAACAAGTTAAAATTATAGACACTGAGACTGATTTTAGGTTAAACATGCTATTGTTAAACACATTAACAATCTTAAAAAAGATGACCCAACTCCTTTACATTAAAACAATGAAAAGAATGCCTGAGGAAAGACTATCATAAAAATACAAACTCTTTGAGAAAGAGTTGACTGGAAAAAAAAAAAAAAAAAAAACTACTTTTCAAGGTTAAGATTTATTTCATGCCTGAATTAAGAATATGGCTGTGTCCTGCACACCTGGTATTGATTTCAGAAATTTGAAAAATGCAAGGAGTAATCATAAGTTACACATGGTTCCAGGAGCCACTGTTGAGGTACAACATAAAGCAGGGCCTGATGCCCTGATAGGCTGAAAGAGCCTTTGGAAGATGGACTGTGGTTTACATGAAGACCTGAAGACATTTTGGATATACCAGGACTATGCAAGGGCTACCATGAAGTATACTATTGGCCTAAAATGGAAGTGCTCCCTGGCTACTCTGCCCAGCTGGAGGGGCAAAATTGAAAAATCTGGAGACTGTCAGTCTCTGGTTGTATTGGATTTAAACTACAGAAGTTTGATGTTTGTTTGATGATGGTTGAATTTGCATTGTTTTAGTCTCTCTACTATGCTTTATGCCAGTTGAAAATGTTTACTATGTGCCTTTATATGTTGGAAGTATTTAACTTGTTTGATTTTACAGAACTTACTAAATTGGTCAAAACTTTGGGGACCTTTAAAATTGAACTGAGTACAATTTACAATGTGTGATGGTTATAAATCTATCCAAGGCCAAAGGCAAAATGTGGTAGTTTGAATAGGTGGCCCCCAATATATTCAGTTTTTCATTAGTTTGTAGTTTACATCTGCAGCCACCTGGCTAGAGGCAATGTCACTGTGCACATCTTAAGGTGTGATGGTGGGTTTTAGATTTCAATCTAAAGATATGCAACGTGTGCCTAGCTGGAGTTCCTGAAGTGTGCTATGCTGTGTGGCTTTTGGCTTTTGCTTCTTTCTCTGCTTGGACCTGTGAAGGCAGGCCACCTTCTTCTGCCATTTATGGAACTTCCCCTGGATCTGTAAACTTCAATAAAGGTCCCTTCCTCCATAACTGTGTCTGGTCTGGAAGTTCATCTCAGTGAGCCTGAAGCTGTCTGCTATACAACCCAAACCTGGGCTTGTATCATCTTTACTTAAAGAATTAAAATAAAGCAAGATTGAGAAGGTTTATTTTTGTGAATTATCATATTAATTCAGGAAAGGTAAGGAGAGCCTGCAGACCAAAGAAAGTGTTATGGAAGAGTATATTAGTCTGAGAACCAAAGGGTGAGGCATGGCTGCAGCCACATGGTCTAAGGGACCATGTATATCCTTTCCCTTTCACCTCTAGTAAGGCCAAAACCTTACTAGTGAGGAAAACCTCAGATGCTGAGAGATGAACAAACCAGGAGCCAGAAAAGAGGAAAATGTTCATAGCAAGCCTCATAAGCAACCAGGCTTTTTATCATGGGTCCAGAGCTGAATCCAGAAGAAGTTAGCCCACCTGGGTGTAGCATCCAGCAGGAGCTGGGCTTGGACACACACGCCTGAATCCAGCTCTACAGACAGCAGGGTCAGGGTGAGGGTGAGATGTTAAGCAGCTACTGATTGTTTCATCTCTGCTCTCCTATGGGCCTTCCTGTCTCAGTATGATGTGGGGGGGGGGTCACACATGTGCCATGGTGTATGTGAAACACCTCAAGGTGTTTGCCCTCTCCTTCCAACTTCTTTATTTTTAGACAGTCTCTAGTTGTGTTTCCTCTATATGTGCCTGTCTAGCTGGTGTGCTAGCTTCTGGGTTCTCCTGGCTCCCCTCCCACTGCTATAGGCATGTTGGAATCACAGATACATGTGCTACTTACTGTTTGGCTTTATGTGGGTGCTGTGGACTCGAACTTGGGCTGGTATGAGAATCTGAGTTTGATCTCTAAGAACCACGTAAATTGCTGGATAAATTGATGAGGCATTCCTGTAATCCCAGAGGTGGGGAGGAAGAGACATGTGGATCCTGGAAGCTCCCTGGTCAGCTAGTCTAACCTAATTGGTAAACACTAAACCTGTCTCAAAAAGAGGTGGATGGGCTGGAGAGATGGCTTAGCAGTTAAGGCACTTGCTTTTCTCTTTATCTCCCTCCTTCCTCTTAAGTAAATAAATAAATAAAATAGTTTTCAAAAAGACGTGTACAGCATACCTAAGGAATGATACCTGAGGTTGTTCACTGGCATCCACATGCACATAAACTCATATGCACATATTCTGCTATGTATCTGATCATGTATACACACTCATGCACAGCATATACATATGCACAAAAGTGTCAAATTTTTAAAAATTCAGTTATAGAAATTAAGTGCCTACTCTTGTCAGACTCCTTGCAAGGTACCAAGGACAGAGTCTGGTGGGTAATGGCCACTTAAAAGTAGAACATTACAGGGTCTGGGGAGATGGATCTGGGTTAAAGGAACTTGCTTACAAGGCCTACTAGTCTGGGTTTGATTATCAGCACCCACATAAATCCAGACACAAAGTGGTGCATGCATGCATCTGAAGTTTGTATACAGTGGCAAGTGACCCAGGTAGAACCACCCTCCGCCCAACACACACACATGTGGAAATATTTTTTTCCCCAAGGTAGAGTCTCCCTCTAGCCCAGGCTGACCTGGAATTCACTATGTAGTCTCAGGGTGGCCTCACACTCATGGTGATCCTCCTACCTCTGCCTCCCAAGTTGCTATTAAAGCTGTGCACCACCACGCCCAGCTGGAAATATTTTTTTTTTTTAAATTTTAAGAACGCTGGAATCGGGAACCCACAGCTACTGCCACGTCCCACCAGACCAGCACTGAAGCAAGTGAAGATGTTGAAGATATCTTTGCTAGAGCCAGAGATGGAAAACTTCTGAAAATATCTACTGAAAATAGGCAGCTTATTTTCTAAGTGTTTTTATTAAACTTCCGTAATTATAGACAATAAACCATGATAATCCCCTCCTCCCCCAATTTGCCCCTTTGCAACTCCACTCTCCATCATACCCCTTCCCTCACTCAATAAGTCTCTCATTTATTTTGATGTCATCATCTTTTCCTCCTATTATGATAGGTAGTGTCAGGCACTGTGAGGTCATGGATATCCAGGTCATTGTGTGTCTGGAAGATTGCCTTGTAACGAGTCCTACCCTTCCTTTGGCTCTTACATTCTTTCTGCCTCCTGTTCCACAATGAATGCTGAGCCTAGGAAGGTGAGATAGAGATATTTCAGTGCCGAACACTCCTCTGTCACTTCTTCTCAGAGCTATGGTGTCTTCTGAGTCATCCCCAAGGTCGCTGCCATCTGAAAAGAGAAGCTCCTCTAACCAAAAGTGAGAGTAGCATTAATATATGGACATGAACATTAAGAGACGTGCTTACTGGGCAGTTGGATCAACATAGTATATACATTTAGCCAGACACCAGTAGACATTACCCCTAGGGCTCATGACTTCCCCTGTCATAGGTTTTCAGTATCAGGGATGTATTCCCTCACATGGAGCAGGCCTCCAGTTCAATTAGACAGCAGTTGGTTTCCCCCATAACAGACATGCCATTACTGTACCTGTTGGCTCATTTGGCCTGGATGGCCAAATTTAAGGCTTGAAATGGCCACTGTTCTTTATCTCCACTGGTGATTTCTCTAAAAAATGGGCATCTTATTGGATCATGTAGTCAGCCTTCAGATTCCTAGAAACAGTATTATGGTTCCTTTGTTGTACCCCTATTGGAGGACAAGACACTATGCTATAGATTATTCAGGTTAGATTCTCAAAATGTCTAGAATATAAACACTGCATGCTCTCCAGATCATTCTCCTGTTCATCAGAAAATGTTACATGCAGCAACAAGAGCCATACTTGAAAAAGGCATTTGGAGTAAGCCACATTAAAGATGAAGTGCTTAGAACAGTAAAGGAAAATGTGTCATTACAAGGATATAAGAAGTATCTGCTGCCACAGTCTTCCTTGATCCATTGATGGCAGTGGAGGAAGATTTACAACAGCTTACAATTAATAAGGTACAGACTGGCATGGGTGTGGACAGTAAGCACCAGACACTACAAGGAATAGCATTTCCTATTTCTCAAGAAGCTTTCCAGGCTTTAAGAAAACTGAGCAACAAACAGCTCAACTATGTGCAGGTGGAAATAGATACAAAAAAGAAAACATTACTTCAGCCAACACAGCAAAAACAAAACTGAAAGATTTCACAAAGAGGACTCAGCATGCTATCATTTCTTCCTACATAAACATTCCCTTGGGAGACCATGGACTAAAGTCCATGGTCTTTATTGATTTAATGCCTGGATACACATGCAGTATAATAGAATGCATGCTGTATTCTAGTTACAAGAGCCCTCTGCTAGAAATTGTAGAAAGACAATTACAGGTGGTTGTAATCACAAAGGTTGAGATTAAACGTGAGGATAAATTGATTGCAGATTTCCTTTAAGAGGAAGTAAATCACAAGCAATATGCACATAAGCAGAGTTTTCAAAAACCAAAAGATCCTGAAGGAAAAAGAGGAATTTGAGGACTAACTAGAGGTCCATCTGAAACAGAAGCTACTACTGATTAAAATTGTTTTATTAAAAGTTACAATAGGGGCTGGCTATATGGTTCAGTGGTTAAAGATGCTTTTTTCGCAAAACCAGATGCACAAAGTGGCACATGCATCTGGAGTTCATTTGCAGTGGCAAAGAGTCCCTGGTGCACCCATTCTCTCTCCCTCCCTGCTTTCACACTCTCTCTGCTTACAAAAAAGTAATAAATTTAAAAAATATGTTTTTGCAATTGCCAAGGCATTTGGTTTCCCACCAGAAATAGATGGTAAGACCCTATTGCTAAAGACTCCACATGCTTGGACTGCAAGGTCACTGAGAAATCTGACTGGAGCTTAGCTGAAAACCTCTGTGTAGACCAGCTGACAGAAATCTGGACAAAGCTATGCTGCATGCATCTCCATGAGAGAGAAAAGTCAGCAGCGGAGATAAACAACAGTGGACATTTCAAGCCTTAAGTTGGGTCAGCCAGACCTAATGAGCCAACAGGTGCAATAGTGGAATGTCTGTTATGGGGGAAACCAACCACTCTCTATTTGGACTGGAGGCCTGCTCCATGGGAGGGAATGCATGCCTGATACTGAAAACCAATGACAGGGGAAGTCATGAGCCCAAGGGGTGTAACAACTGTTGGTGTCTGGCTAAATGCATATATTATGCTCACCAAACTGCCCAGTGAGCACTTCTCTTAATGTTCATACCTGTATATTAATGCTACTCTCGCTTTTGGTTAGAGAAGCTTCACTTTTCAGATGACAGTGACCTCTGGGATGACTCAAAAGACAGCATAATGCTGAGAAGAAGTGACCAAGGAGTGTTCAGCACTGAAACATCTCTATCTCACCTTCCAAGGCTCAGGGTCCTTTGTGGAAGAGATGTTGGGAAGAATGTAAGTGCCAAAGAAAGGATAGGACTCCTTATAATGCACTTTTCTAGACACGAAATGGCCTGAATCTATGACTTCACAGTGATTGATACTACCTATACAAGACCACTGTAATAGGAGGAAAAGATTATGACATCTCAGAGCCATTTCTCTCCTCTCCCCATAAAAACTCCTCCCTGGAGGGAATACATCCCTGATACTGAAAACCTACAACAGGGGTAGTCATGAGCCCTAAGGGTGTAACGTCTGCTGCTGTCTGGCTAAATGTATATACTATGCTCATCAAACTGCCCAGTAAGCACTTCTCTTAATGTTCACACCCATACATGAATGCTACTCTCATTTTTTCGTCAGAGAACTTTCTCTTTTCAGATGGCAGTGACCTTGGGGTGACTCAGAAGGCATCACAGTGCTCAGAAGAAGTGACAGAGGAGTGCTCAGCACTGAAATATCTCTATCACACCTTCCAAGGTCAAGGTCCATTGCGGAAGAGGTGGGGGAAAGAATGTAAGAGCCAAAGGAAGGGTAGGACTCCTTACAACGTGCTCCTCCACACACAAAATGGCCTGGATATCCATGACCTCACAGCGCCTGACACTACCTACACAAGACCATCATAATAGGAGGGAAAGAAGATGACATCAAAATAAAAGAGAGACTGATTGAGAGGGGGAGGAGATATGATGGAGAGTGGAGGTTCAAAGGGGAAAGTGGGGGGGGGGAGGGAATTACCATGGAATATTGTTTATAATCACGGAAGTTGTTAATTATAAAAAAAATTTAAAAATTAAAAGAAAAAAAAAAACTCCCTGGCTCTTTTTGTCTTTCATGGTACAAGTGCATGCATCCTCCTTTTCGCCCCTCCTCTCCTCCCATTCTGTCCCAGAACCCCATCCAGCTTTTCCCTGCTCCCCCTCTATGGTTCCTCACTATTGTGCCCAGTTTTCTGAAGTCCCCATACATCTCTCCACTCCGGCCTTGGCCCAGCGCTGGACAGATGCCACCTTCTGACCCATCCTTTTTTATGCCCTCTGCTCCCTGATCCACACCAGACACCCGCTGGCTCTGGAGCCCTCCTCCTCTCCTCCACCCCCCCCCCCACCTCCTTTCCAGGTGACTCCCCTTCCATCTCTGTCCCACGTCCCTGGCCCTGTCTTCGCTCCCTCCCTTCGTAAAAACGCACACCCTGTAACCTACATAAACACCCTATCCCGAGGAAAGGCGTGGTCTCACATAACCGTGACGTAGATGATATTTCTGGGCCTGACCATGCTCTTGAGTTGTCCCTTGGATGTCTAGTCCCCACCTCTGCCCCTGCCACAGCCACCTTCCTTGCATTCTTTTGGCCGCCAACCCTGTGCCTCCTTCCTGGCCCAGAAAGCTTGGTGCTCTCCAGGCTCCTCCTAACCAGCAGGAAGTGGAGACGGCTGGCTCGCACTCTGCGGGTGTGTGTGACCCAGGGTCACACACTTAGAAGTGGAAACCTGGCTGGGGAGCTGACAGACCCCCCCCCCCCGCCTCTTCCCATCAGATCAATCTCTGACGTTATTCCCTCAGGTATCAGGTACCTGCAAGGTTAGGACACTCCCCACACCTTGCAATGGCCATCTCTCTCCCTCTCAGTTGTGGACCTCGGATCCACAGTTTCCAGCATTCTAATCCAAAACAGACTACCTCTTTCAAAGCTTAAACCAGTTCTCCGAGCCACCCACCAGGTGATGCGGTGACAAAGAGGCCCGCACGGGACTGGCAGGTGAGTGTGCCAATGAGCCCAGCCATTTCCTCCCAGCAGGAATGACAATTCTCCCTGGCCTGACCTCTGCTGGGAAGGGGTCAAGTAGGTCTTCCACACTGCCCCAAGTCTGAGATGGAAACTCGTCCTAAAACCTCCCGGTAACCAAAACTTCTGGAAAATTTTTCTCTGCCCCATAAAAGAGCACCTACTGGCCCGCCCTCTTGAAGGAAAAAAAAAAAAAGCCCAAAAGGTGTCATTTTAAAAACCAGATTTGGAATGTTCAGCACATACATCTCTGCCACACCCGCCAAGGTTCAGGGACCATTGCGAAGAGGTGGTGGAAAGAATGTACGAGACAAAGGAAGGGGAGGAAGGAGTGTTCACAATACTGACTTCCAGACACAGAAAGGCCCATGGCATTCACAGCCTCACAGTGGCTGATGCTACCTACACAAGACCTGCATTAATAGGAGGGGAAAAACGATGACATCAAATAGAAGAGAGACTAGATGGAAAGAAGATGGGAGTCAGTGGAGGGAGATTCCCGTGGGGGAAAAGGTTATGATCATGATATATTGTTTATATGTGTGGAAGTTGTCAATAAAAAGTGAAAAAGTGACTGCTGATGCCTGCTTTTAAAGCTTCCGAAACTTTAAGGATACTTATATTTCTCTACATTGACTTATAAATGAGTACTTACATAAAAATGCCAGATTAGGTCAAATTCTTTTCTTTTCAACTTACAATGTAACTAGAATTCTAAAGAAAAAGATACATTCTATCTGTATTACATGTTCATTCTATATGTCTAAGGGCTGGCCAGCCACTGTCACATGTTGATGTTCTGTTTTTGTAATCTATGTTTCATATTCAAAAACTTCTTAACTAAATCTATGACCATTAAGTTGTCTAATTTTAAAATCTGCACCTAGATGTATGATAAGATGCTATCAAAAGGCTGGAGAGATGGCTTAGTGGTTAAGACACATGCCTGCAAAGTCTAAGGACCCAGGTTTGATTTTCCAGGTCCCACATAAGCCAGATGCACATGGTGGTGCATGCGTCTAGAGTTCGTTTGCAGTGGTTAGAGGCCATGGGGCACCCATTCCCCCCCCCTTTCTCTCTCTCTGTCTGTCTCAAATAAATAATTAAAAATAAATCTTAAAAATATTTTTTTAAAAAGGTGCTATTGGGGGAGGGGATATGATGGAGAATGGAATTTCAAAGGGGAAAATGGGGGAAGGGAGGGTATTACCATGGATATTTTTTATAATCATGGAAAATGTTAATAAAAATTGAGAATAAAAAATAAAAAAATAAAGATGAGCATGTAATGTTTCAAAAAAAAAAAGGTGCTATTGAACAAAAAAGAATTCTGCATTCCTTAAATTACACTATAGATTCAAGTAAAAAGTCAATATTTTCAGATGGTTCCTAAATGCTTATTATTTGGGTTTGTTAATTAGATTCTTGCAAATGGTTATCACAATGACCTAAAATGTTGAACAGTTAATTTGAGTTTTTTTTCTTCTTTTACTTTACTGTATGAACAAATCTCTGTTGGTCCCAATCCCCTTGTGTTATCCTCTTATATCCCCTCTTCCCTGCCCCTGTTCCACTGAGGATGTGTTGGTATTCACCATGGGGTTATGAATACATCAGTTAGTCTTTAGGGGAAGGGGGTGTGGGGGGGAAACAATGCCTCAGGACACTACTTCCCACTGTGGTTTTTACAATCTTTCTGCCCCCACTTCTGCAATGTTCCCTGAGCTTTGGTTGGTGTGTTATAAGTCTACTTTAGTGTTGTCTCCATAACCTCTGGATTTCTGCTTTTGATGAGTTATGAGTGTCCTCAGTGTCTATTGCCATCGCTCTGGAGAAGGTTGTCAGGATAGCAGTGAGAGCAGCACTTGTGTTTAAATTGCCACAACCTCTGTGATGTCTCCTGGGCCCTGGCAGATGTGCTAAAGGTGGCTGATCTCATGCCAGGCAGTCAATTTTTTTTTTCTAGGTAGGGTCTTGCTCTATCGCAGGCTGACCTGGAATTCACTATGTAGTGTCAGGGTGGCCTTGAACTCAGAGTGTTTCTCCTGCCTCTGCCTCCTGAGGGTGCTCCAATTTTTAATTGTTTTTAAATTTTTTTAATTTTTATTTATTTCCAAGGAGACAGAAAGAAGAAAGAGAATGGGTGTGCCAGGGCCAGGGCCTCCTGCCACTTCAAACAAACTCCAGAAATATGCATCACTTTGTGCATTTGGCTTTTACATGGGTCCTGGGGAATCAAACCCAGGACATTGGCTTTATAAGCAAGTGCTTTTAACTGCCGAGCCATCTCTCCAGCCCTACCTACATTTTCTTGATGTATTGATGGATATTAGTTCTCCCCAGTTTTCACTACCATCTGTAAAAAAAAGGCAAACACATGGATATGCCAACCAAGAGAGAGCATGAATTAAAGGGGATAAGCAGAGCTGGGCATAGTGGCACACACCTTTAATCCCAGCACGTGGGAGGCAGAGGTAGAAGGATTGCAGTAGGTTTGAGGCCAGCCTGGAACTACAGAGTGAGTTCTGGCTCAGCCTGGACTAGAGTAAGGCCCTACCTCAAAAAGAAAAATGGGGGTGGAGGATAAGCATAGGTAATTAAGAGACTTTTTACTCTGTGTAGCTACTCTTCTTGGCCAAAGACTAATGGGAGCTTCTCTCTGGAGTCTCTGACCATTGTATCCCTGGGGTTCTGACCTGGTTCACAGTACCAAGTATGAGTTCTCTCCCACTGAGTGGGTCTTTCATCCAATCAGAGAGCCACCGATTACCCACATAAGATGTGTGCCACTCTTGTACAGTGTGATCTCTCAATGTCCTGTGTCCCCAGCCTGTGGTCTCTTCAGTAACAGGGCCTTACCCTTTAGCTCTTGAGGGTAACCACATGCTTTGGCAATAGTCTGCATTGTTTTGGGGACCTCATAGGTTTCCCCAACCACTGATCCCTGGAAATTACCCACCACACATGGTTTTAGAATTAGGCTTTCTTCACCCTCTCCAGGGCCCTTCTGTCCAGGCAATCCCCCACCCTCTTATTAAGAGTTATATTTTTTAGTTTGCTATCTAAGAGGAAGGTACCTATGGAATTGATTCATGTTGTAATTACTTTTGTGTAAATATTTCCCCTCCCTTCCTTCTCCCCTCATGTTCATAGAGAGGAAGAATTAATATCGTGAAAATGGCCATATCCTCAAAAGCAATATACAGATTCAATGTAAGTCCAATCAGAATTCCAGAACCATTCTTCCCAGAAATAGAAAAAAAATAGTCTCAAAATTCATATGGGGGCTGGAGAGATGGCTTGGTGGTTAAGTGCTTGCTTGTGAAGCCTAAGGACCCTGGTTCAAGGCTCAATTCCCCAGGAGCCATGTTAGCCAGATGCACAAGGGGGCACATGCATCTGGAGTTCATTTGCAGTGCCTGGAGGTCCTGGCGCGCCCATTCTCTCTCTCTCTCTCTCTCTCTCTCTCTCTCTCTCTATATATATATATATATATATATATATATATATATATATATATATATATATATATCTTTCTCTCTCTGTCTGTTGCTCTCAAATAAATAAATAAAAATTAACAAAAAAATTTAAAAAAATTCATATGGAAGCACAAAAGGCCTCAAATAGCCAAAACATCTTCACCAAAAAGAATACTGCTGGTGGTATCACCATACCTTGTTACTACACAATCATAGGAATAAAAATGGTATGGGGAGCCAGGTGTGGTGGTGTACACCTTTAATCTCAGCACTTGGGAGGTAGGGGTAGGACAGTGGCCATGAGTTCCAGGTCAGCCTGGGACTACAGAGCAAGTTCCAGATCATTATGGGCTTGAATGAGACCCTACCTCCAAAACACCAGAAATAAAAAATAAGATATACTGTTAGCTTCCTCCTGCTCTATTTTGGGCTCCATCTGTACCTTAGAAAAAAACCAAAAACACAAAACGGCATGGGGGCTGCTTGCAAAGCCTGACAGCCTTGGTTCCATTTCTCAGTACTCTCATAAAGGCAAATTCATAAAGTGGCAAAGTGTGGTACGCATCTGGAATTCATTTGCACTGGAAAGGGCCATGGCATGCCTATTCTGTTTCTTTCTTTTTCTCTTCTTTCTCTCTCTCTCCCTTGAAAATAAATAAATAATTAAAAAACTAAAACCACAGGGATGGGATACCTTCCAGTGAGTTGTTGGCCAGGGAGGTCCTGCCCCCAAAACATTGCAGGCCAATGCTGAGTATCTTGATTTCCCACCAGGAATAGATGATAAAACCCTATTGCTGAAGAATTCATATGCTGGGACTGCAAGGCCACTGAGAAATCACACTGGGGCTGAGCTGAAAACTTCCTCCCTATAGACTAGCTAACAGAAAGGTAGAAAAGCTATGCTACATGCAGCTCCATGGGAGAGAGAGAAGTCAGCAGTGGAGATACACAACAATGGACACTACAAGCCTTAAATTTGAGCCAGCCAGGCCAAATAAGCCAACGGGTACATTAGTGGCATGTCTGTTATAGGGGAAACCAACTGCTCTCTAATCAGACTAGAGTTCCTCTCCATGGCAGGAAATACATACCTGATACTGATATTGATACTGATACTGATACTGATACTGACAGTGGAAGTCATGAGCCCTAGGGGTGTAACACCTGCTGGTGTCTGGCTAAATGTATATATTATTCTCACCAAACTGCCCAGTAAGCACTTCTGTTAATGTCCATACCCATATATTAATGCTACTCTCACTTTTGATTAGAGAAGCTTCTCTTTTTCTTTTTTCAAGGTAGGGTCTCACTCTAGCTCAGGCTGACCTGGAAGTCACTATGTAGTCTCAGGGTGGCCTTGAACTCATGGTGCTACTACCTCTCCCTCCTAAGTGCTGGGATTAAAGGTATGCACTACCACTCCCAGCTGAGAAGCTTCTTTTTTCAGATGGCAGTGACCTTGAGGTGACTCAGAAGGCACCATAGCGCTAAGAAGAAGTGACCGAGGAATGCTCAGCACTGAAACATCTTTATCACATCTTCCAAGGCTGAGGATCCATTGCAGAAGAGGTGGCAGAAAGAAAGTAAGATCCAAAGGAAGGGTAGGACTCCTAACATTATACTCTTTCAGATACAAAATGGCCTGGATGTCCGTGACTTCACAGTGCCTGACACTATGTAGTCTCAGGGTGGCCTTGAACTCATGGCAATCCTCCTACCTCTGCCTCCCAAATGCTGGGTTTAAAGACATGGACCACCACACCTGGCCTTAAAACAGTTTCTGTTGTACAAGCTTTACCAGGGAGATAGCAGGACACTGAGTCTCCCTATCTATGCAGCTGTACCCAGATTGGTTAGTGCAACTCCTAAGCACAAAAACCCCTGAACAAACAGCTTTCTGATCTACATTTATACTTTCTTATCACCAACTGATTGCTAAAGAGTTGACTGTTTTTGCCCCAAAATCATGTAACCTCAGAAACTTGTAACCTGCCAATAGTGTAAAGAATCAAGATGATGTCAAATTGCCTGCCATATTGTCTATAAAACCTCTGAGCTGTCAGAGCTCAGCTCTCAGGCTTTGGAAGGCTGTTTCCTCTGTCATCTAGATGAAAGTGGCTCTCAGTTCTGTGACTGGTCTAGACTATCACAAACAAGGCCTAACTCCAACTAGATTTCCAGAGATGGAAGCAACATGCTGATGTTCTCAACATGGAAGGAGGGAACAACCAGGCATCAATGAAGGTGGCTTTCCATCTATATGAAAACTCACTTCTCCTATAGCTTACTAATTGGTTGTAGCCTTGGTTTCATGACTATTCCTAAAATCAAAGGGGCCCACACAGCAATTAAAAATGGAAGTTTGGCAACAGAATCAACCTTTAATCAATTAATTTACCAGTGAAAATCCCCAATCAAAGAGGACACAGTTGGAAGATGTTATGTTTGAAGAAGCCCTCACAAGACACCAAACTTGCTGGGGTCTTATCCTTGGTTTTACCAGCCTCCAGAACTGAGAAATAAACCCATGGTATTTAAATCCACCCACATTGTGGTATTTTGTCATAGCAGCCTCAACTAAGGTGCCAGTTTTAAGCAAAGAACACATGCGGAGCCAGAACCTCAGGAATCAGAAGCTACAGGATCAGAAGCACCATACAGTTTATAGAATGGCCTGCCTGGGACATAGTGGCAAATGTCATATTGGAGGCAAAACTCTTAAAGATAAGGTGCTTCCCTTATATGCAGTATATGCAATAGGAAGAAAATGTGTTTCTGGCAACCAAGAAGTGGAAGCAGGAATAAATTTCTATCACTACCAACCAACTTCCAGAAGATTTTGTTTCCTATCCCTGCAATTCTCGGACATGCCAGGAAGAAGGGCTGAATAACGGAGTGCACTCTTTCCCATAGACTCATTAAACTGTGAGCTATGGCTGCCATCCGGGTTCTTTGGATTCTTTGTGTCCAGGCACAAGCAGGCAAGAAAAGAAAGAAATCACCATCTTGGTAAAAAATCATGGATCCTGAGCGAGTGGAGGCAGGGAACTCATGCCATGATGGGAGCAGAAAGGATTATGTGGGACTCAAATGACCCACTTGTGTGGCAGGTAACACGCTATTGTTGAGTTGTAACTAGAAATGGAGAAGGGTATGGTTACTGTTGTAGTCAGGTTCTCGTTGCTGGCAGAAATCACCTGACCAAGAACAGCTTATACGGAAAAAAGTGTTTATTTTGGCTTACAGACTCGAAGGGAAGTTCCATGATGGCAGGGAAACGATGGCATGAGCAGAGGGTGGACATCAGCCCCCGGCCAACATCAGATGGGAAATAGCAACAGGAGAGTGTGCCAAACAGTGACAAATGGAAAACTGGCTATAACACCCATAAGCCCATTCCCAACAATACACTGCCTCCAGGAGGAGTTAATTCCCAAATCGCCATCATCTGGGAACCTAGTATTCAGAATATCTAAGTTTGTGGGGGACATCTGAATCAATCCACCACATTCCACCCCTGGCCCCCACAAACTAATAACCATCCATGATGTAAAATGCAATGCATTCAGCCCAACTTTAAAATTCATCATAGTTTTTATCAATCCTAATGATGTTCAAACATCTCCATAATTCAAGTTCTTTTAACTAAGCCATAATACCAAAAAATCCCCCCCAAACCCATAATGGCACAGAATAAACATTCGTACTACAAAAGGTGGCACTGGGCATAGCAAAGAAATATTCAACCAATACAAGATTAAAACAATCAGGGCAAACATCAAACTCTGTAACTCCAAGTCCAACAACTCTAGTCAGTGACGAATCTCCAAGTCTGATAATTCTAACCAGCAAAAATTCTCTGGAGTTCCAATTCTGCCCCTCCATCTAGGCTGCTCACAGTCCTAGAAAACTTCATCTGGGCCAGCAGCTTTCCTTAGCAGTCATCTCATGGTCCTGGCCTCTCCACTGGGTCTCCACTGAAATCCATGGTTTATTCTCACGGCTCCATCGGGTCTCCACGCAGGCATCCAGCAAACCTGCTTCACACTGCCCATGGCCATTTCCAAAACACAAGGCCATGTTGCAAACTCAATGACCCTTTATTTCCTGCATTTCTTATAATCCACAATACTAGGCAGGGTGCCACTTTGTTAATCCAGGGGGGAATAAAGCAGACTTTGAAGAACAGGACACTCTCTGAGCACTCAGGCCCCTTCCAAAGAGTCTACATTCTTCCTGTTGCCCCAGTGTAGGTCAGCTGGTGCAGTCTCAAAGGTTGTAATCTCATATAATTGCAGCTGAATGGGCAGAACTTTCAGCCCAAAGATTTCATTTCTGTGCCATATCCCTCTAGTCATATCAGTCAATTTCTACACAAAGCAACCCTGCACAAATTCTCAGGACAAGGACATAACAGGAAGCCTTTCACACAAACTGCTTCTAGTCCAGTCCAGGCAAAGCTCTTTCTCACCCTCACAAGCCAAACCTCACAGTTCATAGTTCTTATTGCATTCAGGTCTTTCAGCTCTGACCAGGTTAAGTCCATTAAGATGTACTTACTGCCCTACAAGGTATCTCTTAGGCTGAGGTTTCAATCCTTCCACATTCCTCTGGAAAATCAGCTCCAAAAGTCCAAAGCCACATAGTCAGGTGTCTAGCAGTAATCCCATTTCTTTTTTTTTTTTTTTTTTTTTTTTTTGCTCATTTTTATTTATTTATTTGAGAGCGACAGACAGAGAGAAAGAGGCAGATAGAGAGCGAAAGAGAGAATGGGCGCACCAGGGCTTCCAGCCACTGCAAACGGAACTCCAGATGCGTGTGCCCCCTTGTGCATCTGGCTAACGTGGGTCCTGGGGAATCGAGCCTCGAACAAGGGTCCTTAGGCTTCACAGGCAAGTGCTTAACTGCTAAGCCATCTCTCCAGCCCAGTAATCCCACTTCTGACACCAACTTTACTGTTGCAGTCAGGTTCACATTGCTAGCAGAAATTACCCAACCAAGAGCACCTTGTGGGGAAAAAAGGTTTATTTTGGTTTACAGACTAGAGGGGAAGCTCTATGATAGCAGGGGGAAATGATGGCATGAGCAGAGGGTGGACATCACCTCCTGGGCAACACCAGGTGGGCATTAGCAACAGGAGAGTATACCAAACAGTGGCATGGGGAAACTGGCTATAACACCCATGAGCCCGCCCCCATTAATACTCTCCCTCCAGGAGGCATTAATTCCCAAATCTCCATCAGCTGGGAACCCAGCATTCAGAACATCAAAGTTTATCAGGGACACCTGAATCAAACCACCACAGTTGCCAAGATCTCAGATCCTAAAAATGGAGACAGAAAGAACTGATTCCTCAACCTGTGCAAAGAAGATCTGTGCAGCACAAGGGTGGATAAGGGCGCTGTGGAAATATCTCAGGAAAGAATTTAACAATCAGCCACAGAAGAGCAGTTAGTTAGCTGGGCATGGTGGCTCACGCCTTTAATCCCAGCACTCAGGAGGCAGAGGTAGGAGGACCACCTGAGGCTACATAGTGGATTCCAGGTCAGCCTGAGGTAGAGTGAGACCCTACCACAAAAATTAGAAGAAGAGCGGGGTGTGGTGGTGCACGCCTTTAATCCTAGCACTGGGGAGGCAGTGGTAGGAGGATCGCCTCAAGGCCACCCTGAGATTACCTAGTGAATTCTAGGTCAGCCTGGGCTAGAGGGAGACCCTACCTTGAAAAACCAAAAAAAAAAAAAAAAAAAAAAAAAAAATAGAAGAAGAAGAGGAGAAGGAAGAAGTGGAGCCATTAGCTGACAAGCTCCAGTTGCAACACCTTTGGGATCTGCCGCAGTGTTTGAGAGGAGGCTGTGCTTTTTCTTGAAAGCACTAAACCAATAAGGAAGCATGGCAAGAATGTTTAAGCACCTTCCCTTAACTTTGGGAATTGTACATTTTGCACCCCAAACCCTGGGGTTCCAATAGGAACAGCCATACTCTTAGATGTTCCAGCTCCCCGTGGCCAGAGCTGATTGACCCAAGCATGAACTCAATCAAGGCCACCAGTCTCTAAAATCTTTTTCCTTTTTTTTTTTTTTTGGTTTTTTGAGGTAGGGTCTCACTCTGGCCCAGGCTGACCTGGAATTCGCTATGTAGTCTCAGGGTGGCCTCGAACTCACGGCGATCCTCCTACCTCTGCCTCCCGAGTGCTGGGATTAAAGGCATGCGCCACCATGCCCGGCCTAAAATCTTTTTCCTTTTAACAAAGAAATCTCTCCAGTGGATGAAATTGTAAGAGATGGACTCAGGAGTTGTGGTTTATGGCAGTGTTAGGAAACCAATCTGCAGTAAGAAAGAATGAATACCCTTAAATGGAGAGAGAAAGAAAAATAAAGAGAGAGAACGGAGACACAGACAATGCCTACAGCATTCAGAGATCCAGCTGAACCGAGCTCTCCCAGGGTTTCTTTTTGTTGTTGCTGCTGTTGTTTTTGCTCGTTTGTTATTTTTCTTGGAGTAGGGTCTCACTGTAGCCCAGGCTGACCTGAACACTCAGAGCAATCCTCCTTCCTATCTCTGTCCCCTGATGCCCTACCATGTCTGCTCTGGAAATGTAAGTAAGTTCCACCATTTCTGCCTTTTTTTTTTTTTTTTTTTTTTTTTTTTTTTGAGGTAGGGTTTTGCTCTGGCCCAGACTAACCTGGAATTCACTATGTAGTTTCAGGGTGGCCTTGAACTTACAGCGATCCTCCTACCTCTGCCTCCCAAGTGCTGGGATTAAAGGCGTGCACCACCATGCCTAGATTCCTGGCTTTTTCTTACACGGGTTTTGGGGATTGAATTCAGTACCTCATGCTTAAAATGCAAGCATTTTATTGACTGAGCTATTTCTCCAGCCCTCTTTTAGGGTATAACATTATTCCAACTTTTTCTTACATTGGGTAAAATAATCTAGTATGTTCCTCAACACATACAAGTTTAAATTGACTGACAATCACATAACCAAAAAAAGTTCTGGCACAAATTTAGAAGTATCTGATACCTATTTTATATTGAGTTAACATAATTGAGGTGAGGGCTTATGAGGATATGATTATGACAATGGCTTAATCATTATGTATACACACATCCAATTCTCCCATCAGTCACGAGTCCACCTTCTCTCTATGATTTTCCCCAATTTACATTTAATGAGATAGACACTATTTTCTTTATTTTTTAGTTTTTCAAGGTAGGGTCTCACTCTAGCAGAGGCTGACATGGAATTCACTAGGTAGTCCCAGGCTAGCCTTGAATTCACAGCGATCCTTCTACCTCAGCCCCACAAGTGCTGAAATTAAAGGCATGGGCTACCATACCTTGCAAGACTACTTTATTTTAGAATCAAGAATAACGAAGGTATTTTCCTTGTAATGGGATCTCCAGAGAGCAGAGACTTCAAGAATGTGCCATTTGAAGTGATAGTCTCTCACTCACTGGTGACAACTCTGGATGTGGCACGGGCCAGACAGGCATACAAAAATTCCTCAGAGAGAGCCATTTTTAGGAATAATGAGAGCAGCATCAAACACAAGCAAAAGTGATAATTTCCTGCATGCAGCTCATTGATTCATGGGCTTTGACCACTGCTCTCTTCCGCTTTTCCTTCCCTGCTCATCAGCTCTAATGCTTGGGCTTTGGCACGCCCGTTCCCACCGGTCTTCCTATTCTTTGTGACTTAGAACAAATTATTACTCAACCACAATGAACATTCCAAGGACATCAGTGACCTCATTATGCCTAAATCACCGTCACTTTCTCCTCCACCTCTCTGCAGAGTGTTACACTGTTGCTTCTCCCTTTCAGTCTCCTGGATGTCTTCCCACACCCTGCAGGACATACCTCTTCCTGCGTTTTCAAAAGTAACTAATGTAGGTGGTGGGTGAGAACAAGGAGTATTGCTAAGGGAAACAAGCATTCTTAATTTGGATGAGAAGGGTTCATTGAAATGTTTTAATTTTTTTCTTAATTTGAGAGAAACAGAGGAGCCTTCAACCAGCCCCTGCAAACGAACTCCAAATGCATGTGCCACCTTGTGCATCTGGCTTACGCTGGTCCTGGGGAGTCAAACCTGGGTCCTTTGGCTTTGCAGGCTAATGCCTTAACCGCTAAGCCATATATCCAGCCCTGAAATGTTTTAAATATGAAGACTTGACTTATGTATGGTAGGAAGTACAATAAATAATGTTATTTTTATTGGCAGCTTAATTAGAATTGAGAATCTATCAAGTAACATTTGAAATGCTTTGGACAACTTTAAATTATTAAAGCATAAAAGTTTAAGAAATTAACCAATTTTTAAGTTTTCAGTTATCAAGTTTAAAAAGTTTTTTAATAGAAAAGGCTTATAATTTTTACTTACTTGGTACAAAGGAGGTGTCACACCCTGAAGAACCAATGATAGTGCAGCAGGCTCAAAAAGCTGAAAGCTCTGGTTAATCCTAACAATTTTCCATTTTCTTGTGGTTGTTGGTTATTTTGCTACCAGTCTAGAGGATCACAGACCATCAGCATGATGAAATTCTGGACAGTAGGTCAAACTCTATAAACAGACCTAAACTTTTCATCCATTTATTGCCCAATAAACATAGATCCCACCCAATGGGAAAACACACAAACTGAGCACCTGGACACAATCTAATCTTTAGTTTTAAACATTATTGAGAGCAGAACAACTGTTCAAGAAAACCCCACTATTGTAACAAGAGAATCAAACACAAGCTTTAATTTAGAGCATTCAAATCTTGACCCTAGAAACCTAACAACCTCCGATGATCTTTCAGTTCAACTCTCATAAACTTTCTACAACATACTTTAACATTCGTATTTATTTCCTTCTCTATTTCCATTTGGAACAATCCTGTACTTTACAAAGTTCTTTCTCATCCAAAAACACATCCTTTTCTTTTAATCTTCCTTACCAGAAAGATAATTTGTATTAGTAACTCATATCATTTTTTATTTCATTGTCCCTTTCTTTTTTAAAAATTTTATTATTATTTGCAAGCAGGGAGGGGGGAGAATGAGAATGAATTGGTACACCAGGTCCTTTTGGCACTGCCAATGAACTCCTGATGCATGTGCTACTTTATGCATCTGGCTTTACATGGGTACTGAGGATACAAACCTGGGGTATCAGGCTTGTAAGCAAGCGCCTCAACCACTAAGCCATCTCTCCAGCCCCCTTCATGGTCCCTTTCTGTATTAGTTTTCTTAGCACTATTGTTGTTGACAATACAAAATTTATAACACATTCTTAAATGAAAACCAGGAAGTTGTATCGGAAACACAGAAAGCACGCATATTGTATGTCAACAGTTATAAGTACTGGCAAACATATCCACAGTCTTGTATGTTATTAATAAACTCAGATGTATTAATTTGTGTGGTAGTTTGAATGTATGCCCCCCATAGATGGGTGTTTTATTGAAGCTTGTAACTTGGGTCTCCAGCTGTCTGGCTAGAGGAGATGTCACTGGGGACAGATCCTATGGTCCAGCCCAAAGGTGTGTTTGGGAGAAAATCTGAATTTCTGCCCAAAGGTTTGAGCTCTGCCTGGGTACTTCTTAGTGCTGGTTCGTGTTTGCTGCTTTTGGTTTTTGCTGGCTGTTTCCCTGTGTTTGGATTTAAGAATGAGAGCCAGCTTCTCCCACCATAGATGGAACTTCCCTTGGATCTGTAAGTTTGAAATAAATTCCTTCCTCCTATAAATTGTGTCTGGTTTACATGTTCATCCCAGCAACACTGAGCTGTCTATAACAATCTTTTGAAGATTTGAGTAATTATAAGAAGTATTTTAAGAATCAGGACTAAACAGATCTGGTTTAAATCATCTGTCTACCATTATATTATGTAGGAACAAGCATTTTTCTTTTAATGCCCCAAAACATAGAGTTGAACTAATTTAAACACCTTGACAAAGCTATTAGTAGTTTAAAATACATATGTGCACATTATAAAATTAGAGTGCTTAATGGCCATGGATTTAGTTATGTAAAATTTTTTAAATATTTTATTTATTTATTTATTTGAGAGAGAGAGAGGAAGAGGCACATAGGGAGAAAGAGAGAATGGGCATGCCAGAGTCTCTAGCCACTGCAAATGCACTCCAGATGCATGTGCCCCCTTGTGCATCTGGCTTACACAGGTCCTGGGGAATTGAACCAGGGTCCTTAGTCTTCGCAGACAAATGCCTTAACTGCTAAGCCACTTCCTCAACCCAGTTATGTAATTTTTAGACTTAAAGATAGACTACATGAACATGAACAATAATGGTCAGCCTTAGACATATGACATGTAATATGATTAAAAGGAAGAGTCATCCTTTTTCTTTAAAATTCTTAGCTACACTATATACTGAAATGGGTGTGAGATAATTTCATAATTTTAACTTATATGAGTACTCACTTGTAAGCCAATGTTACCCTATCAACAATACTTTTCAAGGTAGGACATGTTAAAGACAGGGTAAGTACCAGCAGTTTGGATTTTAAAATGAGGTTTGTAGCAGAGGAAGCAAAGCAGAAGAAAAGCAAGAGGGTTTAGTTGTTCACCTGGCATCTTAGTAGTACCTGTAAATGATGTCCCAGAATCTACTCCCCAGTACCCATGTAAAGCCAGATACACAAAGTGGCACATGTGTCTGGAGTTAATTTTCAGTGAGTGCCAAGAGACCCTGGTGTACCCATAACTTCTCTCTCTCTCTCACACACACACATACATTCTCTCTCTCTCTGTCTCTCTTTAAAATAAACAAATGAAAATATTTAAGAAAAATCAGAGACATCTCGAATAATTTCCCATACCCCAATGATGTACCTCAATGTTCTCAAAAAGCAAAAAGAAGCTCGGTGTGGTGGTGCACACTTTTAATCCCAGCACTTGGGAGGCTGAGGTAGGAGGATCACCTTATGTTTGAGGCCATCCTGAGACTAAATAGTGAACTCCAGGTCAACCTGGGCTAGAGCCAGACCTTGCCTCCCAAAACAAAGAAACAAATAAACAGCCAAAAACGAATCCAAAGTGTGGCTTTTAGGTTTCTCCTGGTGGTAGTCTGCGCTGGTGTGGTGGCGAGGCCGGCGACGGCAGCCATGACAGAGGCTGATGTTAATCCGAAGGCCTATCCCCTCGCACACGCCCACCTCACCAAGAAACTACTGGACCTCGTTCAGCAATCGTGTAACTACAAACAGCTTCGGAAAGGAGCCAATGAGGCCACCAAAACACTGAACAGGGGCATCTCTGAGTTCATCGTGATGGAAGCAGATGCTGAGCCCTTGGAGATCATCCTGCACCTCCCACTGCTCTGTGAAGACAAGAATGTCCTGTATGTGTTTGTGCATTCCAAGCAGGCCCTAGGCCGGGCCTGTGGGGTCTCCAGGCCTGTCCTTGCCTGTTCTGTCACCATCAAAGAAGGCTCTCAGCTCAAGCAGCAGATCTAGTCCATTCAGCAGTCTATTGACAGGCTCTTGGTCTAAGCCTGTGGCCTTGGCCATTCCCTGACACCCTCCCCCTTGTGTATCATATTGTCTGTGTTAGCATATAGTATTTTCAGCCGCTCTCTTATAAAATATTGTAATACAGTATATGGGCTTTTTTGTCTTATGGTTTTTACTTTTGTGCCCTTCACTCTGTCAAAAGTCTACCACCCTTTAATCTCTTTTGAAAAATGAACAAATGCCCAAAATAGACAGAATGTTACCATGTATTATTAGCAGTAAGAACCAGAAGCCTGACTGAGCCAGAGATGTCGTTACAATTTTCATGTGCTAACTCCTTCCTGTGTGCAGAGCAAGACGGGACTAAACATCGACCACTTGTCGCCTCTTATTTGAGGAGGAAGTGCATGTTTGATGAAGGTGTGAGGCTCATGCAAGTGTCATGCCATTCCCTGATGTACTCCTGTGTGCTTTATGTGATCTTTTCACCCAACCCCTAACTGTGCCACTGAGGGTGGCAGAGCAGTAACATGCCAAAGAGATGCTCTTCTGCAGGACTGTTGCTGGGGTGGGTTTGACTGGGGCAGGGGCAAGGAAGGTAGTCTGGGTCTTGAAGAGTGTCAAGGACAAAGGGATCAGCTGGTGTTAAAAATGAAAGAGTCTAAGAAGACTATGGCCAAGACACGGGATCTCAGGAACACCCTCTCTGGAGAATGGGGATTTCTTCTGGGTACCATTTGCTGCCACTGTATGGGTCAAATGTATTCTCACATGAGAGTGCTAGTGTGTCATTCATTTTTTTGAGCACCCTAATAAATATATTCATATTCCATTTTAAACTGAAAAAAAAAGAATCCAAACTCAAATTCAGAAAATGGCAAGAAATAATAAGGATCAGGGAAGAAATTCATAAAATATAGGCTAAAAGAACAATGCATTGAAGTAGCCAAAGATGTGATTCTTTGAAAAGATTAATGGAATTGATCAACCTCTAGCCAAACTAACCAAAAGAAAGTGAAAACCCAAATTAATAAAATTAGAGATTAAAAAGGAATTGTTACAATAGACTCAAATGAAACCCAGAAGATCAATAAGGAATACTTTGAAACTTATATTACAACAACTTGGAAAACTAGAAGAAATGAATAAGTTACTAAACACATGTGACCTACTGAAATTAATGCCAAAAGATAAAGTGACCTAAACAGACCCATAGCAAGCAATGAGTTTCAAGCAGTAATTAAAAATCTCCCACAGTAGTCTGAATCAGATACCCCGCCCCAAAAGCTCATGCATTTTGAATGATTGGTCCCCATCTGGAGGCAATTAGGGAGATGGAGCCTTTCTGGAGGTGGTGGTGTTGTTGGGATTGGATTTCAGGGTGTTAAAGCCTAGCTTCCCTCTTGCTAGAGGCCAGCTCACTCTTTTGCCATTTTCCACCTGCTGTGCCAAGATTGTGATGTCCAGCCTCTACTCTAGAACCATCCTTGCTCCTGCCGTCATGAAGCATCTCCTCACACTGTAAGCCAAAATAAACCCTTTCTCCTATCTACTGCTTTTGGCCAGGTGCTTTGTCCTGAAAACATGAAGGTAAATAACTACAATGGAGAACTGGTACTGGAGGAGTGGGGTTGTTACTGCTAGAAACATGACCTTGTGGCTTTTGGTCTTTTGGAACTGATTTGTGGGAGGAATGTGGAAGGATTTGAAACTTTGACTAAGATGCCTTGCAGTGCTCTAAGTAGAGCTTGATGGATTTTTGTGAGAGTTGAAAGACCTAAATGCAGAAACAACCTTGGAATATGATGCTTGGCATATGATGTTGAACAACTTTAGCCATTTGTAAAATGCAAATTAAAATGACTAAGATGTTATTTTACTCCAGTCAGAATAGCTATCATCAAAAAGTCAAATGAGGGCTGGAGAGATGGTTTAGTGGTTAAGGCACTTGCCTGCAAAGCCTAAGAACTGATGTTTAAATCTCCAGGTCCCAACATAGCCAGAGGTACAGTGATGCAAGCACCCAATGTTGCACATGGGCCACAAGGGGACACATGTGTCTGGAGTTCATCTGCACCAGCTAAAGACCCTGGTGCACCCATTCTCTCTCTCTCTATCTCTCACTCTCTCTCTCTCTCTCTTAAAATAAATAATAACTAAATAAATAAAAAGTCAGTATAGGGCTGGAGAGATGGTTTAGCAGTTAAGGTACTTGTTTGTGAAGCCTAAGGGCCCATGTTTGACTCCCCAGATCCCATGTAAGCCAAACACACAAGGTGATGCACACACGTGGTTGCACATGCACACAAGGTGGTACATGCATCTGGAGTTCGATTACAGTGGCTGGAGGTCCTGGCATGCCAATTCTCTCTCTCTCTCTCTCATTACAAAAAGGGCCAGTCTTTTGGGAATGCCTCAATCCCAGCACTTGGGATGCAGAGGTAGAAGGATCAAGGCCACCCTAAGACTACATAGTGAATTCCAGGTAACCTGGGCTAGAGCAAGACCCAACCTCAAAAAAACAAAAAGTAAAACAAATAGTAAAGTGACAGGGCTGGAGAAATAGCTCAGTGGTAAAGATGCTTGCTTGAAAAGTCTGACTTCCCCAGTACCCATGTAAAGCCAGACACACAAAGGAACACATGTGTCTGGAGTTTGTTTGTAGTGGCAAGAGGCCCTGGCACACTCAAAATCATTCTCTGCCTCTCTCTCTCTCTCTCTCTCTCTCTCTCTCTCTCAAATAAATAAATATATATTTTAAATAATTTTTAAAACTCAAATGAGGGGTTGGGGAGATGGCGTAGTGATTAAGGCATTTGCTTGAAGCCTGAGGACCCAGGTTTGATTGCCTAGTACCCACATAAGCCAGATGCACAAGGTGGCACATGAGGCCCTGGTGTGCCTACTCTCTCCCTCTCATAAATAAATAAAATATTTTTTAAAAATCAAATGACAACAAATGCTTGTAAGAGTGTGGGGAAAGAGGAACTTTTAGCCACCATTGGTGGGAGCACAAACTTATACAGCCACTAAGGAAGTCAGTATGGAGGGCCTCAAAAGTCTAAAAATAGATCTACCATTTGACCCAGCTATAACACACCTGTGCATATATCCAAATGTGTCCACTCGTTACTATAGAGATACTTGCTCAGCTATGTTTGCTGCTGCTCTATTCACAACAGCTAGGAAATGGAATCAGCCCTGCTGTCCATCAACTGACAAATGGACAATGAAGACGGGATACAGATACACAATGGGATTCTACTCAACACTACATAGAAACAAAATCATGAAATTTGTGGGACAATGGATGGATCCGGGGGGGGGGAGAAATCATGCTAAGTGTGGTTATACAGGCTCAGGAAGACAAGCACTGCATGTTCTGTCTCACATGCAGGTTCTGATATGGAAGAGTTTGATCTGTTTGTAAGTTGTAGTAAGCACCAGTAGAGTTGGCAAGGGAGCTACGATGAGGCTTGAGAGAAAGGAAGCAGGGCATGACGAGGGGGGCACACTTGACAAGCAAGTGGAGGGACAGAATTCAGAGGACAGAAGGGTCTGAGGGAACTGGGGTAAGAGACTGATGTGAGGTAAGAGCTACACAAAACTAATGAGGCAGGATTTGATAACTTAGAAACCTTCCTCTTGGGTAGCCAATTAATAAGAGAGGTGGAGGATAGTTTGTGCAAAAGCACCCTGTAAGGGTAGAGAAAGCTCTACCCTAAAACCATAGGCTCTCCTAGTAAATCCCCATGACAGAACTGGGTTACCCACCACAGTGAGCTATTGTTAAGGGATACCCTTCAGGACCCCAAAACAATGCAAGCCATTGCCAAAACACTTGGTTACCCAATAGGTCTAAATGGTAAATCCCTGTTGCTATAGACACCTGAGGCTGCTGTCACAGGATAGCAAGAGATCACACTGGAACTGAGTTGGAATCCAGCAACCTGCTGGCTAATTCTCATAGTGCTGGTAAGTGCTATGTGAGCTGTTGGGAGATAATGATCACCAGCAGCATGAACAAGCAGGGGGTACTGCGATCTACAACATCAATCAGCCAAGCAAGATGTACACAGAGGTGCAGGAGTGGCACGCAGGATGTGGAGGTAATCAACTGCTCTCTGATTGGATATGAGGCCTGCTCAGTAGGAGGGAATTCATACCTGGTACTGAGAACCAAGTTAGAAGCCTATGGCTTAGAAGGGCGTAGGTGGTGGAGGGAAGCTTCCACTGATTTTTGGCTAAAAGGAGAGTTTATGCCTGATAAAAAGCCTTTTAATTGTCTGTGTATACCCCCTTAGATCCATGCTATTCTCAGTCTTGGTTAAAGAATCTGATTTTAGCCAGTCATGGTGGCACACACCTTTAATCCAGCACTTGGGAGAGCAGAGGTAGGAGGAAGCACGTGAGTTTGAGGCCAGCCTAAGATGAATTCTAGGTTAGCCTGGGCTAGACTGAGACCCTACCTTGAACAACCAAAAAAAAAAAAAAAAAAAAAAAACCTGATTTTTACCTATGGCATCGAATACCATGGAGATTCAAGACCCATCAGAATGACAGAAAAGAAAGCTATCTACTTAAAATGCACCCAACATGGCTCAGGGGATTTTATGGAAGAGGAGGTGGAAAGATTGTTAGAGCCACAATTTGGGACAATATGCATAGAGACAATGCCTCTGCCCCATAACTGACTGCTGCCCCCCAGAATACATGACTCATAATCCCCAAGGGGGTGACCTGTATCCCCATGGAGGAAGGTCCCTTCAGAAAACAGGCAGGGACAAGGGAAAGGATGGTACCAACATGTGGTGTTTACGCACCAAGTATGTCCATAACTAATAAAAATAAATTTAAAAAAAGAAAGCTGTCTACTGCAAGATGAGTCTTCGCTGTCACATCTGCCAGGGCCCAGGTAACATCTCAGAGGAAGTAGCAGATTAAATATGGGTACTGCTCTCACTGCTAGTCTGATAACCTTCTCTAAGGAAATGGTGGTAGACATTGGGGAGAGTCAAACTCATCAAAGCAGAGAATAAAAGTCTATGGAAAGCTCAAGACTAACACACACACACACACACACACACACACACACACACACATACCTTTCATCACAGCATTGAGGAAGCCAGAGGTAGGAGGATAACCACGAGTTTGAGGCCAGCCTGGTACTACAGAGTGAGTTCCAGGTCAGCCTGGGATAGAGTGAGACCTTACCTCTAAAAATAAAATAATAAAAAATAGAAGAGAGGCTATTTGGAAATAAGAGAGTTATGGCTGAAGAGACAACTCAGTGGTCAAGGCACTTGCCTGCAAAGCCTAACAACCTGGGGTTTGATTCCCCAGTATCCACTGTAATTCCAGATGCACAAAGTGGCACATACATCTGGAGTTTGTTTGCAGTGACTTGGAGGCCCTGGCATGCCCATTCTCTCTGTCTGTCTCTCTTGTCCCTATCTGTCTTTGCTTGGAATAAATAAATAAATAAAAACATTTATTTTAATAATTTATTTATTTATTGGAGAGAGAGAGAATGGTTGTACCAGTGCCTCCAGCCACTGCAAACAAACTCCAGATGCATGTGCTACCTTGTGCTCATGTGGGTGCTGGGGAATAGAACCTGGGTGCTAAGCCATCTCTCCAGCCCTCATAGATCTTGTATTTATTTATTTATTTATTTATTTATTTATTTATTTATTTATTTGAGAGCGGCAGACAGAGAAAGAAAGAGACAGATAGACAGAGAGAGAATGGGTACACTAGGGCCTCCAGGCACTGCAAACGAACTCCAGACGCATATGCCACCTTGTGCATCTGGCTTACATGGGTCCTGGGGAGTCAAGCCTTGAATCAGGGTCCTTAGGCTTCACAGGCAAGTGGTTAACTGCTAAGCCATCTCTCCAGCCCATAGATCTGTTTTAATGTAGAACAGTTCTCACTTTTGTGGGGAGAAAGGGACTCCCTTGGCATTATCATTTTTTAATTTTTTTTAATTTTTTGTTTATTTTTATTTATTTATTTGAGAGCAACAGACAGAGAGAGAGAGAGAGAGAGAGAGAGAATGGGCATGCCACGTCCTCCAGCCACTGCAAATTCAAACTCCAGACACGTGCGCCGCCTTGTGCATCTGGCTAACGTGGGTCCTGGGGAATCGAGCCTTGAACCAGGGTCCTTAGGCTTCACAGGCAAGCACTTAACCGCTAAGCCATCTCTCCAGCCCCATTTTTTTAATTTTTTAAAAAATATTTTATATATAACAGATTATATTTTTTTATCCCTTCACCCCTACTCCCATTACTCTGGAGGCCTTCCTCAGTGGAGTTATGGTATTCGCTGTGGGGTCAGGAATGCTTCAGTCAGTCCCTGTGAGGAAGCAGGAGGATATTCCTACCCACTCTGTGGCACCTACAATTTTTCTGCCCTTGCTTCTGCAATATTCCCTGAGCCATGGAAGGCCTGTTTGCAGTCTGATTTAGTGTTGAGTTCTCTGTAGCTTCTGGATTTTTGCCATGATGGGTTTGGATTGATCACCATGTCCGTCACCATCACCCTGGATCTGGTTGTCAGGCTAGCAGTAAGAGCAGTGTTCATGTTGCTGCTTCTTCTGCAATCTCTCCTGGGCCTTGGTAGATATGGTCATTGTAGGCAGTAAACTATCTTCTTGTCTTATCTGCCTTCTGTATAATAAAACAAATCCTCCAACCAAGAGTGACAGCAGCTTGGGTTAAAGGGGGCATGCAAAGTTATTTGAAAGACATTATGTGTAACCAGCCCAGTCCTCTTCTACAGAGAGCAGTTAGGGGCTTCTCTCTGAAGTCTATGAGTTTCCTGACCATGGGATTCCGACTTAGTTTCCAGTACCAGACATGAGGTCTCTCCCACTGAGTAGGCCTCATATTCAACCAGAGAACTGTGTGCCACTATCGCACAAGTGTGTACATTTTGTCCACCTGATTGATTCCATCATTTGCAGAGTCCCCTGCTTGTTGATGCTGTTGGTGACCATTGTCCTCTAGCAGCTCCCATCGTGCTGGAGACGGCTCGTTTGCCTTTTGGTTCCAGCATGATATTCTGAGGTCCTATGACTGCAATCTGTGGTGTCTTAAGCAATAGGGTCTTACCTTTTAGCTCTGGCAGGTAACCAAGTGTTTTTGCAATGGCCTACATTGTTTTGGGAACCTCATTCATATCCCTGAACAAAAGCTCACTGTGGCGGGACAACCCAATTTTGGGCCTGGGATTTAAAGGCCAGATTCCATGTTGTTGTTGTTGTTTTAATTTATTTGTTTAAGAGAGAGAGTGAAAGAGAAAATGGGCATGCCAGGGCCTCTAGCTACTGCAAATGAACTCCAGACACACATACTATCTTGTGCATCTGGCTTACATGGGTACTGGGGAATTGAACCTGGATATTTAGGCTTTGCAGGCAAGCACCTCAACTGCTAGGAAATCTCTCAAGCCCCTATTTTTTTGTTTGTTTTGTTTTTATTTATTTTGAGAGACAGAGAGAGGCAGGCAGAGAGAGAGAGGAAATGAGTGTGCCAGGTCCTCTAGTCACTACAAACCAACTCCAGATGCATGTGCTCACCACTTTGTTTATCTGGCTTTATGTGGGTCCTGGGGAATCAAACCTGAGTTTTTAGGTTTCACAGGCAAGCCCCTTAGCTTCTGAGCCATCTCTCTAGCCCCCAGAGTCCATAGTTTTAAGGTTAAGCTTTTTCCACCTTCTGCAGGATGCTTCTGTCTGAACTGTCCTCCCTCTCCATTTATTGGTGGTTATATCTTGTAGGATGCTAGCCAGAAGGAGGATTTCTATGGAACTGATTCATGTTGTCTTAACTTTTGGATTATCCCTTCCCCATCCTTCCTAACTCCTATCCCTCCAAGCCCCTCCAGCCCCCTATATTCTGTCCCTTCCCTAACCTGTTAAGTAACACCTCATCTCCTCCCTCCCTCTTTCTTTTCTCTCCTGAACTCATTCCGGTTTTATGCCCATATTCAGTATACTGTTTATACTCATCTCCAATTGATCCCAGTTAGAAACAGCTAATGAAAGAGTACATGTGGTATTTGTCTTTCTATGTGTGTATGACCACACTTAGAATGATTTTTTTCCAGGTCCATCCATTTTCCTGAAAATACCATTATTTCAGTTTTCCTTACTGCTGACTAGAATTCCATTGTGTATATGCACCACATCTTCATTATCCATTCATCAGTTGATGCACATCTGGGCCGATTCCAGTTCCTAGCTATTGTGAATAGAGCAGCCACAAACATGACTGAGCAAGTACCTCTGTAGCAAAGCGTGAAGTTGTTAGGGTATATGCCCAGGAGTGGTATTGCTTGGTCAAATGATAGATCTAATTTCATCTTTTTCAGGAGTCACCATACTGATTTCCACAGTGGTTATACAAGTTTCCATTCCCACCAGCAGTGAGTAGGGATTCCTCTTTCTCCACAGCCTCATCAGCATTTGTTGTCATTTGATTATTTGATAAATGCCATCCTGACAGGAGTGAGATGGAATTTCAGAGTTGTTTTGATGTGTATTTCTCTGATAACTAAAGAATATTGAACATTTCCTTAAGTGTACAATGACCATTTGTCTTTCTTTCTTTTAGAATGCAATTTTCTACTCTACCTTCTGATTGGGTTGTGTGGTGATTTGATTCAGGTATCCCCCATAAACTTAGGTGTTCTGAATGCTAGGTCCCCAGCTGAAGACAATTTGGGAATTGAAGCCTCCTGGAGGCAGTGTATTGCTGGGGGTGAGCTTATGGATATTATAGCCAGCTTCCTCTTGACAGTGTTTGGCACACTCTCCTGTTGCTGTTGTCCATCAGATGTTGCCCAGGAGGTGATGTCCACCCTCTGTTCACGTCATCGTTTTTCCCCTGCTACCATGGAGCTTCCCCTTGAGCCCGTAAGCCAAAAATAACCTTTTTTCCCACAAGCTGCTCTTGATTGGATGTTTTCTGCCAGAAATGTGAACCTGACTGCAACAGGTTGTTTCATGTTTTATTGTTTAGTTTTTTGAGTTCTTTGTAAATCCTAGATATTAGACCATTGCTGGAAGTGTAGCCAGCTGGCAAAGATTTTCGCCCATTCTGAGGATGTCGATTGACTCTGTTGATGGTTTGCTTGTCTGTAAAGCAGCTTTTTTGTTTCATGTGGTCCCAGTGAGTGAGTGTTGCAGTGGAGACCCAATGGAGATTCCAGGACTATGGGATGGCTGCCAAGGAGAGCTTCCAGCACCAGATGAAGTTTTCTAGGTCTATGAGTGCCTAGCTGGAGAGACAGAATTGGAACTCCAGAGACTTGTCACTGGTTAGAATTATCAGACTTGGAGACTTGTCACTGGTTAATGTTGCTAGACTTGGAGCTACACAGTTTGATGTTTACCCTGTTTGTTTTAAACTTTGTATTGATTGGATATTTCTTTACTATGCCCAACACCATCATTTGGAATGTGAATGCATATTCTGTACCAGTTTTTTTGTTTGTTTGTTTGTTTGTTTGTTTGTTTTTGCCTTATGGCTCAGTTAAAAGACCTTGGACTATGGGGATGTTTGAATATGACTGGTATTGATAAAACCTCAGCTCACCTAGTGCCAGAAAGTGCTACATGAGCTACTGGAGGAAAGTGGCTAACAATGATGTGAGCAAGCAGGGTTCTAAGCTACTCAGAAGTAAACACCCTGTCAAGAAGCACACGCCAGTGCAATGGTGGCACACAACTTTGGTGGGTAACCAATGGCTTTCTGATTGACTAAGAGATCTGCTTAGTGGAAAGGAACCCATATCTGGAACTAGGAACCAGGTCAGAATCCTATGGAGACAAGGATTATGATCTCCAATGTCAAGGTCCCACTAGTATTTGGTTAAAAGAGGAACTATATACATCAAATTCTCCCTAATGATTCTTATCCCAATTAACTTATGCTGATTTCACTTTCCACTGGAAAATTTGTTTTTCTTTTTCAGAAGATAATGAGACCTGAGGAAATATTACCCCTCACACTTCAGCCAAGCCACAGCTGAAACCACAGAGAAACTGGAGATATGAGCAAGAGCGCTGCTTTCATGGTGGGCCTGACAATCAGCACAGGATGAAGGATATAGACCCTGAGGATACTCAACACCTACCAAAGCAGAAATCCAGAGGCTCCTAAGAGCTCAACACTGAAGTAGACTTAAAATACACCCACCACAGCTCAGGGAATTTTTCAGAAGTGGGGGAAGACTTTAAGAGCCACAGGTTGGAACATCATACCCAGAGACATTGCCCACCCCAAATATCTGACTGATGCTCTCTCAATGCATAGCACACAACCCCATGGAGAATACCAGAAACCCCACTGAGGATAGACACAGCAGAACGGGGGCAGGAATGAGGGAAAAGATGATACCAACCAATGATGTATCCATATTAAGTATGTCTGTAATTAAAAAAAAAAGAGAGAAAAGAAAAACTATGGGGACTATTAAAGTTGGACTGAATGCATCACATTTTACAACATGGGTGATATCAGTTTATGGGGCTAGGGGTGGAATGTGGTGGTCTGATTCAAAAAAAACCCACTTTTACAATTTCATTTTTTAATTCTTCCACAACCCATTCATTGTTTAACAGCGTGTTGATTAGTCTCTAGGATCTGGTGCAATTTCTGTTGTTTTACTTGTTAACTTATAGCTTTAAAGCATTATGGTCCAATATGATACAGGAAGTTACATCAGTTTTCCTGAATTTATGGAGGCATGACTTATGTCCTAATATATGATCTATTTTGGAGAAGGTTCCATGGGCTGCTGAGAAGAATGTGTGTTCTGTAGAATGTTCTGTAGATGTCTATTAGGTCTAATTGATATGGTATTGTTAATACCTATTATTTCCCTCTTAATTTTATGCTTGGATGACCTGTCTAATGATGACAGTGGGATATTGAAGTTTTCTACTATGATGGTATTGGGTTTTATTTCTGATTTGTTGTCAAGTAGGTTTTGCTTTATAAATTGTGGTATACCCGTGTTTGGTGCATATATATTTTTGATTGTGATGTCCTCTTGTTGGATTGTTCTCTTAATGAGTAAAAAGTGGACTTCTTTGTCCTTTGTAATTATTTTTGGTTTGAACTCTATTTTGTCAGATATTAATATAGCCACACCCATTTGTTTCTTTTTTTAATTTATTTTTTTTTATTTTTTTTTTCTTTATTAGTTAATTTTGTATTCAGCAAATACAGTCAGTTTGGTACCATTATTAGGCCCATCCGTGACCTACCCCCTCCCCTTGGCCCCTCCTTGTTAAGGCATATGGGTCATGCATTGTGGAGTCAGCACACAGTTATGGGTAAGATAAATGTCTCTGCATATCATGACCCAACATGTGGCTCTGACATTCTTTCCGCCCCCTCTTCCGCAAAATTTCCCTGAGCCATGTTGGGTTCATTTTTGGTCTGCTTCAGTGATGACGTGTTGGGGGCCTCTGAGGCTCTGGCTCTCTGATGTGGTAGGAGTTGATTTTTCTCTGTGTTGATCTCCTTCCCCCTTGTGCTGGTATCCGGTTCATCAGGAAAACAGCACCCTTGCTTGTTTCGCCAATTTTTCTTAGTTTCAGCCGGGGCCCTTTGGAGGTACGATAGGGTAGCTATCTCCTTAGGATCTACATCTATCTGAAAAAGATAAGCAGATTCTCCAACGGAGAGTAAGTTAGCACCAGGACAAAAGAGATAACCCTTACTTTTTTTATAGAGAATTTAATAGGTGTAGGCCCTCTTGTAGCTCATGATTGATGGTAGCTTGATATTGGCGAGTGGGCTTATGTTTGGATATGGTTCTGACTTGTTTCCCAGCTCCAGCTATGGGTCCCGTACCACTGAGGAGATCAGTTAGCCAAATTAAGAGCAGTTGGTTCCCCACCATGGCTGTGTGCCACTATTGCACTTGTGTGGGCATCACAACAAGTTATTTGCTGCTAAGTATGTTAGACCATGAGTTGCTTGGACAGATATTGGTCATTTTTCCCCACCCATTTGTTTCTTATTTCCATTTCCTTGGAAAATAATTTTCCATCCTTTCACCCTGAGGAGTTATCTATCTTTAATGGTGAAGTTGGTTTCTTGAAGGCAGCAGATGGAAGGGTCCATTTTTCTGATCCACTCTGTTAACTTGTGTCTTTGTTGTGTTGTTGTGTCTTTGGGTTAGTTAAGTTCATTAATATTTAAAGTTATAACTTCAAGGGTTGGTTTAATCCCTGCCATGCAGGAGGGTTTATGGAGTTTGGTGCTTTGTACATTTTCATGCCTGCTATAGCTTTGGTTATCATGTTCATCTTCTTGTAGGCCCTTGAGATTAGTTGTTCAATTCTTGTGTGTGTAATATTTCCTGAATTATTCTCTGTACATTTGGCTTTGTGTTAATGTAATTATAGAGCTGGCTTTTGTCATGGAAAGTTTTCTTTTCTCCATCTATTATGAGGGATACTTTCATTGGGTATAGTAGTTTAGGTTGGAAGCCATAGTTTTTCAGGCTTTGAAGTGTTCCATTCCATGCCCTTCTGGCTTTCATGGCTTCCATTTAAAGATCTGAGGTAACTCTGATGGGATTGCCTTTGTATGTAATGAGTTATTTCTCCTCCTACTTTTGGTGCACACTCTCCCCCCCCCCCTTTGTTTTCATTGTTTATAGTTTTAACTGTGGTATGCCTTGGAGAGTTTCTTCTTTGGCCATCTGATTAGAGTTCTATGAGCTTCCTATATCCAGATGGGCCTCTCTTTTGCAAGATTGGGAAAATTCTCTTCAATAATTTTGTTGAATATATTCTCTATGCCTCTGGCCTGGGTTTCTTCCCCTTCTTATATACCCATGATCTGGATTTTTGGTCATTTTAGGGTGTCCCGCAGTTCCCTCATATTCTGTTCTCATGATTTTTTTTTTTTTTTGAACTTATCATTTTTGGACTCCTGGTCAATTTCTTCTGTCTTGTCTTCCTGATCATAGGTTCTGTCCTCCATATGATTGACTCTTTTAGTGAGGGCTTTTAGAGAGGCTTCTAAAAGCTCTATTTGATTTTTTTTTTTCTGTTGTGTTTTTCTGCATCATGTCCATCTCTTTTTTATTTATTTATTTATTTGAGAGCGACAGACAGAGAGAGAAAGAGGTAGATAGATAGATAGAGAATGGGCACGTCAGGGCCTCTAGCCACTGCAAAGGACACGTGCACCCCTTGTGCATCTGGCTAACGTGGGTCCTGGGGAATTGAGCCTCGAACTGGGGTCCTTAGGCTTGACAGGCAAGTGCTTAACCACTAAGCCATCTCTCCAGCCCATGTCCATCTCTTTTTTGAGGTCCAATTTCAGGTAGAGATTTGATTTTCTTGATGTTCCTGGAATTCATTCTTGCATTTGATCATGTCTTAATTAAGCTTAATCAGTTAGTTATTGAAATCCTCTATTTACTTATTCACTTTCAATTCATTTCTCTCTCCTTTGAGGTATGTCTAGTTTTCCTCAATTTAGGCATTGATGGAGATCTCTGTTTGTCTTTTGTTGTTTTTTGCATTGATGTCTACCTATCTCAGGATAAAAGTCTTATTTTATTAAGGAGGAAGCAAATATTTGCCCTTGTGGGATCTTCAGTGGGTGGTCTGTTTTAGGTTTTAACCAGATTGGAATGGGATGGGGTTATACCCACAGGTGCACAGGTTGTGGAGCTTGCAAGTGCCACCAGCTCTGTGCTGGTGGATGATATGAGAGCTGGTTTGGAGGTCCTGAATCTCTTCAGTCTGCAGTCATAGCCATGCCTTGCCTGTGGGGCTCAGGAGCATGTGCCACCTTGTGCATCTGGCTTACATGGGTCCTGGGGAATCAAACCTGTGTCCTTAGGTTTCACAGGCAAGCACTTTAACTGCTAAGCCATTTCTCCAGCCCTTGTGTATTGATTTTGTATCCTGCCACTTTACTGAAAGAATTTATCACCTTTAGAAATTTTTTAGAGGAGTCTTTTGGGTCACTTATGTAAAATCATAGACAGGCATGGAGTTTGAGGCCAGCCTGAGACTACAGAGCGAATTCCAGGTCAGCCTGGACTAGCGTGAGACCCTACTTCAAATAAATAAATAAATAAAATCATGTCACCCACAAATAGGGCTAGTTTGAATTCTCCCTTAATAATTTGTATCCCTAAGTTTCTCTTGTTTTATTGCTTGAGCTAAAATTTCAATAACTATGCTGTAAAGCAATGGTGAGAGTGGGCTCCCAGGTCTTAATGGGAACACTTCAAGTTTTTCTCAATTTAATGTGATCTTGGTCTTAGGTACTTTATAAATAGCCTTTATTTTGTTGAGATATCATCTCTCCATCACCAGTCTCCTCAGTGTTTTAATCATGAAGGAGTGTTGTATTTTGTCAAAGGTCTTATCTGCTTCTATTGAAATAGTCATGTGATTCTTGTGTTTAAGTTTATTTATGTGGTGAATTACATTTATCCATTTCTGTATGTTGAACCATCCCTGTATCCCTGGGATGAAACCCACCTGATTGAGGTAAATGATGCTTGTGACATGTTCTTGAATTCAGTTTGCAAGGATTTTATTGAGAATTTTTGTGTCCAAGTTTACTAGAGATATTAGTCTATAATTTTCTATTCTTTGTTGTGTCTCTGGTTTAGGTACTAGAATAATTCTGGCTTAATCAAAAGAGTTTGGGAGCATTACCTCTGTTTCAGTAATTGGAGAGGTGGTTTTAGTTCTTTTTTAAAATAATTTTCATTATTTTTATTAAACTTTTTTAACAACTTCCATAATTATATACAAATCAACTCTCCATCGTATCCCCTCCCTCTCTCCATTAGTCTCTCTTTTATTTTGATGTCATCATATTTTCCTCCTGTTATGAGGGTCTTCTGAAGGTAGTGCTAGGCACTGTGAGGTCATGGATATCAAGGCCAATTTCTGTATGGACAGTTGCATTGTAAGAAATTCTGCCCTTCCTTTGGATTTTACATTCTTTCCAGCACCTCTTCCACAATGGACTCTAAGCCTTGGCTGGTGTGATAGAGATATTTCAGTTCTGAACACTCCTCTGCCACTTCTTCTCAGCACTGTGGTGCCTTTTGGGTCATCCTAGTGGTCACCACTATCTGAAAAGAGAAGCTTCTCTAACCAAAAGTGAGAGTTGCATTAATATATGGGTATGAACATTAAATAAAGTGTACACAAGAAAGTTAGGTGAGTATAATATATGCATTCAGCCAGACAAGAGCAGGCATTACACTCCTAAAGCTCATTACCTCCCCCATCATAGGCTTTTGATTAGGTTTTCAGCATTAGGCATGTATTCCCTCCCATGGAGCAGGCCTCTAGTCCAATTAGAGAGCAGTCAGTTTCCCCCATAACAGACATGCCACTATTGCACCCATTTGGTCATTTTGCCTGGCTGGCTAAAATTGAGGCTTGTAGTGTCCATTGTTTGCACTGCTGATGACTTCTGTCTCCCATAGAGCTGCATGCAGTGCAGCTTTTTCCAGCTTTATGTCAGCTGATCTACAGGGAAGAGGTTTTCAGCTCAGATCCAGCTTGCTTTCTCAGTGACCCTGAGAACCTTGTGGAACCTTAATCAAGAGTCTCACCATCCATTTTTAATATTGATTTTTATGTACTTATTTGCAAGCAGAGGAGAGAGGCGGGGGAGAGGAAGAGAATGGGCACACCAGTGTCTCTTGCCACTACAAATGAACTCCAGATGCATGTGCCACTTTGTTCATCTGGCTTTACATGGTGTGATGGTTAAGGTGTTGTCAACTTGATCTGTTTAGTAATCCACAGAAATCCCTTTCAGGTGGGTCTTGGAGGTTGCTTCCAGGAAGGATCAACTAAAGGAGGAAGTCCTTCCCCCAAAGTGAGCCCTACCCCCAGAGTGGGCAGCCACTCTCAGAGGGTAACTTCATATAAGGAAGCTCTAGGTGAAAAGAGCCCCTTCTTTTCTTCCACTTGTTTGCCAGAGCTGTTTGCTACCTTTCAGCGCGGATTGAAGACCAGTGCAGACTGAAGACCAGCATCAACTGAAGACCCACGTGGATTGAAACCCAGCAGCTCCTCAGGAAGCCCCCAGGCCTTCTGGCACCATCTACAGTGCCAGATTGAGACTTCTGAGGCATCTGGCCATGTGGACTGAGCAGCTACCAGGTTCCTTGGTTACCAAGCCTGCAACTGATATTGGACTACTATAAACTAATCCAATAAATTCCCCTTTAAAAATAATTCATTCTAGCAGTTTTGTTCCTCTAGAGAACCTACTAATACACATGGGCACTGTGGAATCAAACCCAGGACATTAGGCTTTGCAGGCAAGTGCCTTAACCACTGAGAAATATCTCCAACCTTGGTTTTAGTTCTTGAATGAAGGTTTGGTAGAACTCAACAGAGAATCCACCTGGGCCTGGACTTTTTTTTGTTGGGAGGTTTTTTAATTTACTTTTCAATTTTATTAGAAGTAATAGCTTAGTTCAGGTAGACTATTTGTTCTAGGTTTAGTTTGGATGGTTAATTTAAGTCAAGAAATTCATCCATTCTTTCAAGGTCTTCCAATTTTCTTGAATACAGGTTTTTGAAATATGCCCTAATGATTCTTCCAATTTCCTTGATATCAGTTGTGACATTTCCATTTTCATTTCTAACTTTTTTTTTTTTTGAGGTAGGGTCTCACTCTAGCTCAGGCTGACCTGGAATTCACTACATAGTCTCAGGGTGGCCTTGAACTCACAATGATCCTCCTACCTCTGCCTCCAGAGTGCTGGGATTAAAGGCGTGCACCACCACAACCAGCCTCATTTCTAATTTTGTTGGTTTGTTTTCTCATTTTTCCTTTTGATCAGTTTGGCCAGTGGTTTATCAGTCTTGTTTATTTTTTCAAACCAAGTTTCATCAATTTCTTAAATTGTTTTATTGCCAACTCATTGATTTATGCCTTGATCTTGATAATTTCTTTCCATTTGGAACTTTGGGGCTTGGACTATTCTTGTCTTTCCAGCACCTTCAGATGGATATTTATTTATTGAGAGCTCTCTATATTTGTAATGTAGGTATTTAATGCTATAAACTTCCCTCCTAAAACTGCTTTCATTGTGTCCCATTAAGTCTTGGCATGTTGTATTTTTCATTGTCATTCAGTTCTATAAATTTACTGATGTCCTTTCTAATTTTTCCAGAACTCATTCATTGCTTAAGACTGAGCAGTTCAGTCTCCAAGAGTTGATGTGTTTCTGTTTTTATTGTCTGTTTCTAGTGTTATTTTCTGCTGTTATGTGGTGGTTTGATTCAGGTGTCCCCCATAAACTTAGGTGTTCTGAATGCTAGGTTCCCAGCTGATGGACATTTGGGAATTGAATCATCCTAGAGGCTGTGTATTATTGGGGGCGGGCTTATAGGTAATATAGCCAGTTTCCTCTTGCTAGTGTTTGGCACACTGTCCTGTGGCTGTTGTCCACCTGATGTTTCCAGGAGGTGGTGTCAACCTTCAGTTCATGCCATCATTTTCCATGCTATCATAGAACTTCCCTTCAAGTCTGTAAGCCAAAATAAACCCATTTGTCCCAAAAGCTGCTCTTGGTTGGGTGATTTCTACCAGAAATGCAAACCTGACTACAACAGTAAAGTTAGTACCAAGAGTGGTGTCACCTGGAAACCTGACTGTGTGGCTTTGGCTTTTTGGAGCTGATTTTCAAGAGGAATGTGAAAGTATTTGAAATCTTGGCCTAAAAGATGCCTTAATGTGCTGTAAGTACAGCTTGATGGACTAATCTTGTGAGAGTTGAAAGATCTGAATGCAGTAAGAACTAAGGACTGTGAGGTTTGACTTATGAGGGTGAGAAAGAGTTTTGCCTGGACTGGGCTAGAAGCAATTTATGTGAGAGGCTTACTGTTATGCCCATGTCCTGAGAACTTGTGCAGGGTTCCTTTGCATAGAAATGGACTGGTGTGAGCTGAAGGATATGGCACAGAAATAAAATCTTTGGGCTAAAACTTCTGCCCATTCAGCAGCAATTATATGAGAGATTACAACCTTTGAGATTGGGGCAACAGGAAGAATGTAGACTCTTTTGAAGGGGCCTGTGTGCTCAAGGAGTGTCCTGTTCTTCAAAGTCTGCTTTATTCCCCCATGGATTAACAAATTGTCACCATACCTGATATTATGGAGTATAAGAAGTGCAGGAAAGAGAGAGTCATTGAATTTTCAATAAGATCTTGTGTTTGGAAATGGCCATGGGTAGCGTGAATCAGGTCTGCTAAGGATTGCCTGTATGGAGATCTGATGGAGCCGTGAGGATGAACCATGGGTTACAATGGAGACCCAGTGGAGATGCCAGGACCATAAGACAGCTGCTAAGGAAAGCTGCCAGACCCAGATGAAGTTTTCCAGGACTGTGAGTAGCCTACCTGGAGGGGTAGAATTGGAACTCCAGAGACGTGTTGCTGGTTAGAATTATCAGACTTGGAGATTTGTCACTGGCAAGAGTTGTTGGACTTGGAGCTACAGAATTGATGTTTGCCCTAGTCATTTTAAATCTTGTATTGGTTGACTATTTCTTTACTATACCCAATGCTATCTTTTGCACTATGAATGTTGATTCTGTGCCACTATGGGTTTGGGGGGGGGGGATTTTTTGTTATTATGGCTCAGTTAAAAGACCTTGGATTATGGAGGTGTTTGAACACATTGGAATTGATAAAACTATGAGGACTTTTAAAGTTTGACTGAATACACTGTATTTTACATCATGTGTGGTTATCAGTTTATGGGGGCCAAGGGCAGAATGTGGTGGTTTGATTCAAGTGTCCCCAATAAACTTAGATGTTCTGAATGCTAGATTCCCAGCAGATGGAGATTTGGGAATTGAATCCTCCTGGAGGTAGTATATTGTTGGCAGCAGACTTATGGGTATTATACCCAGTTTCCCCTTGCTACTATTTGGCAGACTCTCTTGTGGCTGTTGTCCACCTAATGTTGGCCAGGAGTTGATGTCCACCTACTGCTCATGCCATTGTTTTCCTTGCCATCATGGAGCTTCCCCTCAAGTCTGTAAGCCAAATATAAGCCATTTCTCCAAAAGCTGCTCTTGGTCAGGTGATTTCTGCCAGCAGCGTGAACCTGACTGCAACACTGTTGTCATTTCCAGTTTTTTTTAATTCTTTTTAAAATTGTTTTGATTTTTATTTATCTATTTGTGAGAGACAGAAAAAGGCAAACAGAAAGAGAGAGATTAATGGGTGTGTCAGAGCCTCCAGACACAGCAAACTCCACACGCATGCACCACCTTGTGCATCGGGCTTACATAAGTCCTAAAGAATCAAACACAAGTCCTTTGGCTTTGCAGACAAGCACCTTAACTGCTACGTATCTCTCTAGCCCTTGGTTTCTAGTTTTAATGCATTGTGGTTTAATGTAATGCAAAGAATTAAATTTTTTTTTCTGAACTTGTGGAGACATGCTTTATGCCCTTATATGTGTTCTATTTTAGAGAAGGTCGCATGAGCTACTGAAAAGAACACATTTTCAGTAGAATTAGAGTGGGATGTTCTATAGATATCTGTTAAGTTCATGTGCTCTATGGCATTGTTTAATGCTATTGTTTTTCTGTTTATTTTCTGCTTAAGAGATCTATTGGTGATAGTGACATATTAAAATCTCCTAGTATTATTGTATTGGGACTTGTATCTGTTTTATTGTCTAGTTAATTTTGCTTTATAAAATTAGGTGTCCCTGTGTTTGGTACATTGAGTTTATGATTGTAATATCTTCTTGCTGAATTGCTCCTTTAATGAACATGAAGTGGTCTTTTTGTCTCTTTTGATTACTTTTGGTTTAAGGTCTACTTTGTCAGAAATCAATACAGCAGCTCCTTTTTGTTTCTTTTTGTTTGTTTGGTTGGTTTTTTGCTTGCTTGAAATATCTTTTTCCATCATTTCACCCTAAGGCAGTGTTTATCTTTAATTGTAAGGTGGGTTTCTTGTAGACAGCAAATAGATGGATCCAGCTTTCAATACAGCCTGTTAAACTGTGTCTTTTGACTGAGAGTTTAGTCCATTAATATTCAGTGTTATAATAGAGTTAATCCCTGTCATGTTGAAGTAACAATAGTGTGAGTTAATCCCTATCATGTTGAAGGTTTTGTGGAGTTTGGTATTATCTTCATCTTTGCATGTTTTTATGTCCATTCTAGTTTTGATTGTTTCTTTTTCTCTCCTCATGTTCATGTTGGTTCATCTTATGAAGATGGAGTGTTCCATGCACTATTCTCTGTAGGGCTGGTTTGGTGCTCAAGTAATAATATAGCTGATTTAGATCATGAAAGTGTTTTCTTTCATCTGCCATTATGAGGAATAATTTTATTGGGTGTAGTAGTTTGGGTTGGCAGTCATGACCTTTCAGCTTTTGAATACTTTGTTCAAAGCTCTTGTGGCTTTAAGAGTTTCCACTGAAAAATCTGAGATAATTCTAATTAGCTTTACCTCTGTATGCAATGTGCTGTTTTTCTCTTACAGCTTTTAGTATTCTTTCCTTGTTTTCTGTGTTTAATGTTTTGATTATTATGTGATGTGGAGTGTCTCTTCTCTGGTCCTGTCTCTTTAGTGTTCTCTGCATCTGCTGTACCTAGATCAGTCTCTCTTTTGTAAAGTTGGGAAAATTTTGTTGAAGATATTCTCTTTGCCCTTGGCCTTTATTTCTTCACTTTCTTGTATGCCTATGATCCAAATATTTGGTCTTTTTAAGGTGTCCAAAGGTCCCCCATGTTCTGTTCACACATTTTTTTTAACTTGACATTGTTTTTGGAGTCTTGATCTAATTTTTCTGTCTTGTCCTTAAGTTCCAAAATTCTGTCCTCCATGTAGTATATTCTATTGGTGAGGCTTTCTTGGGAGCTTTTCAAGAGGATTATTGCATTTCTGTTTTCTGTTATGTTTTTCTTCAAAAGTCCATCTCTTGCTTGAATTCCATTTTCATTTCTTTTTTTCTTTCTTTTCTTCTTTCTTTTTTTTTTTTTTTGAGGTAAGATTTCACTCTAGCCCAGGCTGACTAGAATTCACTATGTAGTCTCAGAATGGGCTCAAACTCATAGCAATCCTCCTACCTCTGCCTCCCAAGTGCTGGGATTAAAGGGCTACACCATCATGCCCAGCTTCCATTTTCATTTCTTTTTTTTTTTTTTTTTTTTTTTTTTTTTTTTTTTTTTTGGTTTTTTCGAGGTAGGATCTCACTCTAGCCCAGGCTGACCTGGAATTCACTATGGAGTCTCAGGGTGGCCTCAAACTCATGGCAATCCTCCTACCTCTGCCTCCCGAATGCTGGGATTAAAGGTGTGTGTCACCATACCCGGCTCCATTTTCATTTCTTTGTTTGAGCTTTTTATTGTCTCTTGGAGTTCATTTCTGTATTTGGATATGTCCTCATTGAGCCCATGAGGTCATTTATTTGTTCGTTCTCCTCAAATTCGTTTAGCCTTCTGTTGACCTCTTTTAAATTTTCTTCAATTCACTAAACCATCTATGGAATATGGTTTCCTGATTCTGTTTGGCTTCCTTCAGCCATCAATTGAGTTGTTTTTATTGATTATTTTCTATTTCTTTCATCCATCCTTTGAGTTCTTTTCTTGTCACAATTTTTCCAGTTCATTGAGCCATCCTCTGATTTGTAATTTGAATTCTTTTTGCCACTTTTTTTCCATTTTTCTTCAGCCATTCTTGTATTTCCTATTTGATTACTCTTTGGCCAATTTCTTTCCATTCAACTAGCCACATGTTCATAGTCTCATTAAGTGTAGTAGCTTGAAGGTATGCTCCCCATAGACTCAGGTGTTTTATTAATGCTTGTAACTCATATTAACAGCCATCTGGATGGAAGAGGTATCAGTTGGGTGTATCCTGGGGTCCAGCCCTAAGGTGTGCTTGGGGAAGATCTGATTTCCAGCCTAAAGGTATGCTCTGTCTGGGACTCTGCTGCTTACTTCAGTTCTGTACTATTTGCTACTGGTTTTGTGCTTGCATGTGGTGCTGGCTGTTTGGTTGTGTCTCTCTTCTTGGATCTGTGGAAGGAGGCCAGCTTCTTCTGCCATTGATGGAACTTCCTCTGGATCTGTAAGCTTCAAATAAATTCCTTTATCCCATAACCTGTATCTGGTTTGGATGTTCATTCCAGCAACGTGGAGCTGACTACAATAGTGAGTTTGTTTAAAATGCTTGTACAGGGTTGGAGAGATGGCTGAGCAGTTACAGTGCTTGCCTGCAAAGCCAAAGGACCCACGTTTGATTCCCCAGGACCCATATATGCCAGGTGTCTGGAGTTCATTTACAATGCCTACATGCCCTGACATGCCCATTCTCTCTCTCTCTCTCTCTCTCTCTCTCTCTCTCTCTCATAAATAAAAATATTTAAAATACTTGTATAGATTTCATTTGGGGATTCTATGCCTTGGTTTTCCTATAAGCTTTCATTGAAGGCTTCCATTGTGGGTCTAGGTAATCTTGGTGGGGATCCCTTTGCTTTGCATCGGGGTCTGCCCATGTCAAGATCAATTGTGTCTGAACATGCAGCAGTAGCATATCTTGAATAACTTGTGTTGGGATTGAAGGCTGTCCACGGGGTTGAGGTGGGTGCACTTGAGCCTGAGAAGGGTCCACTTCGTGTGGGCCACCTCCAGGAAAATCTGGGTAAGACCTTGGGAGGCCTGGCCTACCTGGTATCCTAGCTAGGTGCTGTTTGTCATTCCTATTTGCTGTCTGGCTTTTGGGAGTGAGATCAGTTCCAAACTTCTCCTGGGGACTGGACCCAGTACACAGTTACCCTCTGCTTCAACCCTTCTTCAGATAATTTTTTGGGGGAGGGACTTGCAAAGTGGGTGTGAGAAGTAGAATAGAGGTTGGTTGGCTGCTCCCCACTAACTTTCCCCTGGTTTGCTCCCTCCCTGTAGCCGCAGTAGAAGGGCTTCCAGCCGTGGTGCTGAACCCCCGTGGTGTTCATCCCCATCTTACAGTGGTGCTTGGCCCTGGTCTCCCCTGAGCTTTCCCTATTTTGTTTTGACTTCCACAACCACCACCTTTGGATGGTGTCTAGCCTTGGCATTCAGCCCTGGCACTCAGTCCTGTCTCACAATGGTGCCCAGCCCTGCTCCCCACTGAGCTTCCCCTGGTTTGTTGGCATAATATTTTTCTTTAACTTTTTTTGCTTTGTTCTGTTTTTTGAGGTAGGGTTTCACTGTAGCCCAGGCTGACCTGGAATTTACCCCGTAGTCTCAGGCTGGCCTTAAATTCACAGCGATCCTCCTACCTCAGCCTCCCAAGTACTGGGACTAAAGATATATGCCACCATGCCTGCCTTTTTTTTTGCATTTTATTAGAAATATTTTAGCACTTACTGTAAGGTTGGTGCTTATTAATGAATGTTATGTCATGGTGAGAAATGCAAGCCATTGTTAACTATAGTTATGATTACATTTTGACATTGCGGCTAGAGAGATGACTTAGCGGTTAAAGTATTTGCCTGCAAAGCCAAAGGACCCAGGTTTGATTCCCCAGGACCCATGAAAACCATATGAACAAGGTGGTGCCTGCATCTGGAGTTCATTTGCAGTGCCTGGAGGCCCTAGTGCACCCGTATTCATATTCTCTCTCTCCCTCTCTGTCCCTCTCTATATATCTCTCTCTCTCCCTCTCTCACAAATAAATAAAAATGTAAATTAAAATTAAGACTTTTTGGGAATTTGACATTAAAAATCTTGAACTTATAGCCCATACCTTTAATCCCAGCACTCAGGAGGCAGAGGTAGGAGGATCGCTGAGTGTTCTGAGTTCAGGTATGGTGGCACACACCTTTAATCCCAGCACTCGGGAGGCAGAGGTAGGAAGATCACTATGAGTTGCAGGCCACCCTGAGACTACATAGTAAATTCCAGGTCAGCCTGAGCTAGAGTAAAGCCCTACCTCGGAAAAAAAAAAAAAAAAGACTGAGAACCACATGGTCAGGTTTATCACAGCAGTGGCCTCCCAATCTCAGTACCAATTTTTCTGTATCAGTTACTTCTTGCTCTGGGACAAAATACCTGACCACAAGCAGATTAAGGAAAGGGAAGGATCCCAGCACTTGGAAGGCAAAGGTAGAAGGATCACTGTGAGCTTGTGGACAGCCTGAGACTGCCTAGTGAATTCCAAATCAGCTTGGGCTTAAATGAGACCCTACCTCAAAAAAATAAAGAACTAAAAGAAAAAGAATAAGGAAAGGAAAGAGTTTATTTCCCACTTATGATTGTGAAGGTAAGTCCATCAAGGTGGGAAAAGCAGCAGTACCTGATCACATTGAGACCAACACTGAGGAAGCAGAGTGGAATGATGAGTGCTGAAGGCTAAGCTAGCTTTCTCTTTTTTAAAAAAAAAATTAAGCTGGACATGGTGGTATACACCTTTAATTCCAGCACTTGATAGGCAAAGGTAGGAGGATCACCATGAGTTTGAGAACCAACTTAGGACCACAGAGTAAGTACCAGGTCAGCTTGGGCTAGCGTGAAACCCTACCTAAGAAAAAAACAAAAAGAAATTATTTGTTTGTTTATTTATTCATTTGCAATGAGAGAGAGAATGAAAATGGATATGCCAGGACCTCTACAAACGACCTCCAGATGCATGTGCCAGTTGTGCATCTGGCTTTACATGGGTACTGAGGTACTGAACCTGGACCAACAAGTTTTGAAAGAAAGCATCTTTAACCACTGAGTAATCCCCCAAGCCCAATTTCTCTTTTTTAAAAAAAAAATATTCATTTATGAAAGAGAAAAAGAGAGGGAGAAAGTACGAGCATGCCAGGGCTTCATCTCACTGAAAACAAACTTCAGCTGCATTGTCACTTTGTGCCATCTGGCTTTATATGGGTACTGAGGAATTGAACCCAAGCCATAAGACTTTAAAAGCAAGTGCCTTTAATCACTGAGCCATCTCTCCAGTCCTGCTTTTAGGTTCTGGAATCTTCTTGGACCTGTAAACATCTCTGAACCCTGTATCCAATCAGGTATGTAATTCTATAGATTGGCTTCTTGTGCTACAGTCATTCTTTTATCTCCCTCTTGCTTATGACTTTGAGTTTATATTATTTCTGACTTGAAACTAATCTCCTGATCTCATTTTCCACCTATTTTACACTGATATCAGGTTAATCTTTTTTTTTTTTTATTTTTTCTGGTGCTGAATACTGAATCCAGGGCTTTGCACATGCTTGGCACTGAGCTACATCCCCAGCCCAAGGTTAATCTTCTTAATATATTTTCTTTTCTTTTTCTGCTTTTTGTTTTTTGGGTTTTTTTGTTTTGTTTTGTTTTGTTTTGTTTTGTTTTGTTTTGTTTTTGAGACAAGGAGTTGCAGTTACCATCACATTGCTGAGTAAAGCACCTAACCAAAAGCAGATGATGGAAGAAAAAGTTTATTTTGGCTTACAGACTCAAGGAGAAGCTTCATGATAGCAGGGGAAAGGATGGCATAAGCATAGGCTGGACATCACCTCTGCCACAGCAGGTGGAATATGCTGCTGCATGACAGTGTGCCAAACACTAGCAAGGGGAAGTTGGCTATAACACCCATAAGTCTGCCCGCAACAAAACACCTCCTCTAGCAAGGCTCTAATTCTCAAATTGCCACCAGCTAGGAAACTAGCTACTTCAAACCAGCACACAGGGTTTCATATAACCCAAGCTTCCCTCAAACTAATTCTATGGCAAAGATGACCTTGAATTTGATCATCCTGTTTCTACCTCCTGAGTACCGGTATGACAGGCATGCACCACTACATCCATTAGAACGTTGATCATCTTACTCTCTTGTTCATTCTCTCTAGTCTGATTTTCAAGGTCTAGCACAAAGTGTTCCCAACCAAGACTGGGATGATGCAAGGTTCATTTAGGGAAGAGCTGAGCAAAAATCAAGGAAAAGTAGAGTGTGTTCACCAGGTACAAGTGTCATTCCTTAGGTCTTCACATTCAACAAATGCACCAGGGCCTTTCCAAAATAAGTAAAAGATGATGAGTCACCCTGAATGTGTCTGTTTAAAAGTCAAATAACCATAGTATGGTGGGTTCTGATTGTGAAAACCTCAATATTTTGGGGTGGGGGGGTAATCACAAAAAATATCAGCAATTGGTCAAGATGGCGACCGCCTAACTGTGCCACATCTCCCCAGAAAAGAAAGGCAAGGTATTAAGGGTCCACTGGGTCTTTTAGGGGTGAGCAATCTAATAGACTACCAGTGGGAGGGTGCAGAGGGGGGAAAAAAGGGAATCACTGATTCCCTTGCTCACAAGTAGCCCACCAGTCCCCCAACCCTCCCAAGCAGCCTCTGTAGCCATAGTCCCAGCCTCAGGATACTTCTGCACTTACTGTAGGAAAGGGGACCCAGGCCAGCATAGTTCCACTTGCCTCACTGCACAGTGGCGATCGCCCTGCTACCCCTGCCCATGCGTGCCCCATGGAAGACTCTGCCCACTGGCCCACTGGAGCTCAGGATCAATCCATCCATCTGCCCACCACACGCATGCTGCCCATCCACCCATGAATGCTTAGCCTGCTCTGCCCATTTGCCCACTTACTTCTCCAGCTCACTCTGCCTGTCTGCACATGCCAGCTCAGCCCCAATCCTGCCCATCTGCCCACCACTGGTGTCCCACTGCGCACAAGCTCAGGCTGATCTGCCCACCCACATGTTAGCCCAGGACCACTCTGCCCATCTGCTTGCCCACCTGCTAGCTCAGGCCAGCTCCCCCAAGAGGCACCACTTCCCCACCCATCTGTACCATAGTCCTATTCTCCCTACCCATACACTGCGATGGGCAGACCACAACGCGAAATTAAAAACATGAAAAATCAAATGCAAGTAAGTAAATTCAGTAAGATCACCCAGTCCTACAATGAATATCTCTAATCAAAACATAGAAGGGACATTAGGATCAGGACACCAAAATGAAGCTATGAGCAATGCAACCCTGACCAAGCTACTGGTAGAACTTGCAGAAAAGCAACAAAAGACCAATAATTGTGTGGATGCTGCCATCACTAGACTAGACCTAATAGTTAAGAATATGGAAGGAGTTCAAAGATAGTTAAGAGATATGAAAGAGAGTGAAAAAAAAGAGGACCTCAAAAATCAGCTGGTGATGCTAAATGAAGACATAAAGAAATGCAAGGATGAATTCCAAGAAGCATCCAGAAAATCAGAAAATGATGTGAAAAGGGAGCTTGACAGAGGGATGGAAACTATACATAGAAAAGTAGTAAAAAATGCAAGCCTAATTGAACAAACCCAAAATTCTTTTTTTTTTTTTTTTTTGGCTTTTTGAGGTAGGGTCTCACTCTAGCCCAGGCTGACCTGGAATTCACTATGGAGTCTCAGGGTGGCCTCAAACTCACGGCGATCCTCCTACCTCTGCCTCCTGAGTGCTGGGATTAAAGGCATGCGCCACCACGCCCGGCTCCAAAATTCTTTAGAAGCTCTCAAGAATAGAGTCAGCCATGTGGAAGATAGAAACTCTGATCTGGAAGACAAGACAAAAGAAACAGTTTGAGAGTTCAAAAGTTTCACTAAGTTCAAATTTTTCTGTGAACAGAACAGGAGGAAATTGTGGGATACCCTTAAACGTCCTAACATCTGGATCATGGGAATACCAGAAGGGGAAGAAATTCAGACCAAAGGCATGGATAACTTATTTAACAAAATAATCAAAGAAAACTTTCCCACTCTCTCAAAATAAGGATCCATTAAGATACAAGAAGCTAATAGAACTCCAAACAGATTGGACCAAAGGAGAAACTGTCCAAGACATATTGTCATTAAGACTCTAAATATTGACACCAAAGAGAAAATCCTAAAAGCAGCTAGGGAAAAACAGTACATCACTTTTAAAGGTAACCGCATCAGAATTACTTCAGACTTCTCAATGGAAACACTAATCAATCAGAGGGCCTGGAATGGAACACTGCAAATTCTAAGAACCTATGGCTTCCAACCCAAATACTCTACCGAACAAAAACAAAAGTATCCCTCATAATAGATGGTGAAAGAAAAACATTCCATGACAAAACTCACCTTTACATCTATATGAACACAAAACCAAACCTACAGAGAGTATTTCAGGAAATTCTCCACACAGAAGAATCAAATAATCAATCTCAAGTGCCTACAAGAAGCACATTACAATAACCAAACTCAGAGAAAGCACAAAAAACTTCAAAGTCCATGAAATCACCAAACCACATATGTAGGGAGCTGTAAGCAGTCGCCATTACAAGATGGTGCTGGCTTTTTGTCTGTGTTGAGGTAAACAACTTCATATTAGGCAGTGCCTTGGCGCCAACCGTGTTTAAGGTATGTACATGCGCTTGACGCAACCTGTCCCGAGCCTATCCCGTGGCGCCTGGTGATGGCAAGCTGGTAGCAACCAATCAATGGGCGCCTCGTTACACTCCCCGCTATAAAAGTAGCTACACATTCCGCCTCGCGCCCCTCGCCATCAACCCTCCTGTTAACCAAAAACTCTCCAATAAAAGTGTGATCAAAAAAAATCCTCGTCTTGTGGTCGTTCTTCCCTGCGGGTCAGGGGGCTCACCGCAAACTGGTGCCGAAACCCGGGACGCCGGGAGCCTTGTGGTCACCAGGCGAGGGGCCGAAGAGGATTCAGAACTTGACACACGGAGAGGAAGACGTCGGTAAGTCATCCCCAGTCATGCAGTTTTCTGACCTGGACTTTAATCTGATCCTTGCCGTTTTCCTTCCCTTCTGGGTTTTGTTTTTTATTGCCTTTGTTATTCATTCTTGTCTAAGTCAAGGTAGCCACACAGACATTATTAGACAGGGACGGAGAACGTTGACAAGGCATCAGAATAGTCTTTCTGAGTCAGATACAAATGGGGAAACTCCAGCTAGGCCTAGGAAAAGGAAAGAAACAAAAAAGGAAATACAAAGGGAAAAAAAGGATAAAAACTTACAAGATGAGCTTAGAGAAATGGGTGAAGTTTATGATTGCTCACCCACCAACAGGGACAGAAAAGCTTCCTCTAGACTGTACCCTGTCATTGAAGACCTGGCGCATTTAAATGTGCTGGAAGCAGATAATGAGACTAGCTCAGACTCTGAAGAGGAGGAAGAATTAGATGGAAAAGCGGCTCGCTATGGGGAGGAGAGATACTATCTTGATGAGCAGCCGCTACCACAAAATCAAAAACAAAAGAAGATAGGAGATAAGAACCGCACGGCTTTTCAATCTGCCGCCCCTGCCATTCCCAGTGCTCCTCCGCCTTATGCCGGCAAGCATTGTTCAGATTCCTTCCTTTCAGAGGGGGACAGAAGGAGGTTCTTACAAGCCTTCCCGGTGTTTGAGGCTGCGGATGGAGGCCGCGTCCATGCGCCGGTAGAGTATGCCCTCATTAAGCTTTCTAAGGGAAAGGAAAGACTGCAGAGGACCTTGTTGGAACTGGGCTATTGAAATAAGGGCTGGCTGCGTTCTGCTGCTGAGGCCCAGAGAGTTTAATCAAGGTTAAATTTGTAATGAACTGATGTACTTGGCTAGAGATATTAAACTGAGAGATTTAAGATTTTAAGCTAGAAAACCTCAAACAAGTTAAAATTATAAAAACTGAAACTGGTTTTAGGTTACTGAACCTGCTATTGTCAAACAAAGGCCTCATCAGAAACATCCTGACCGGGGTGGCCTCCCTATTACATGAGTGGCCCCTCACCTCTGGCCTTGTTTTCTTGTGTCTGTGAACTATGAATAGCTAAAATCCGGCACCTGAGTAAAAACGCCACTAGTAATTGTCAGGTGTGGGCTCTAATTCTGCTCAGAAAGTTCCAGTGCTGAAAACAACTAAGTCCAGGCACCTGGACATAGACAACCTTCCTACTGGCATCAGGTGTTGGCTTTAATCCAGTTCAAAAGGTTCCAGTGCTGTGGGAAGGAGTTTCACACAATAAAGCCAGTCACAGGTATAGACAATTTCAACTCCTTCAGATGGAGTTAATCCTATAAAAGCTTCCTGGTTCTCTCGGGAGTGTCCCTCCTGCCTTTCTCTCCTGCCCTGCGGATCCCTAATGTAAAGGCCACAATACAAACATACTAGACAGGATACTTTGTAACTAACTTTTGACTGGTCAATGGAGAGGCCCGGATCCTATTTTAATAAAATCCAGGGGAGCTGTTTGTGTTTTCCCACAGGACCAAGAATCACCTCACTGGGTTCCCAGTCGGTTGGTAAAAACGGTCCAACTCTCCTCAGAGGACAACCCGAAGATCCAAAATGATCCTAAAAAAGTAGATATAAAAAAATCTATGGATACTGGCCTTCCAGTGCCTGGCGCTCAGTAGAGGAGAACAACGCTGGGACATCTTGTCAGCCTTTCCTAAGCCCCTGCCGGTACATCATACTACAGCGGTCTTCCCTCGCTTCTTCACAACTCAAAAAGAGCTGGGTCTCCCCACTGTGATTGGGGATACCACGTATGTCAGCTTAGGGAAAGATCAAAATTTTAAGAAAATCGGAGCCCTTTGCTTCACAATTGATTCACCCCGTAATTTTTGTATAGGGCTAAAAAAACAGGCCTTTGGTTGGTTTAAGGATAATAGGATATGGGAAAAAATTTCCCAAAAAAGACATAATTCCAGATTTGGTACAAAAAATAATACTTCTCAATATCTTTTGCAAATTATACGGACCGTCCTGGACACGTCTTAATACTTCTGGGGGTATTAAAAAAGTCATATATACTTTTGGAAAGATGTGTGCTTTGCCTCTGGTTGGTTTGCCGCCTGCGAGCCCAGACCAGGCGGGACAAGGTGGTCATTTCTCAGACACTTGCCGCTTTGGAGTGTGGGTCCTCCCCCCAGATTTGGCTGTCGGCCCTAAAGAACACCTAGTTTCCCCTGGCCCTTACACCCTTAGGGCCTAAAGTGCCCATTACACAAAAATGGACAGAGGGTTGGTGTAGGGAACACAACACTCATCACGCTCAAGATGTAAGACAAAGTACTACATGTGGGGCGAGCTCTTAACAGCCTCATGGAGAACATGTCTAATTACATATGGGTTGGTACTGTAATCCCATCTCTAAAAAAAAGTACCAAACAGATATAACACCAGCCTGGCTGGCCACTAGGCCTGGGGTCATCACAATGTCCTTTCAAGCATCAAAGATCAGACCTCTACCCTTGCCTGTTGCGTTTAAACAAGAAGGGGGAACTGCAGGGAGCTGCAAGCAGTCGCCATTACAAGATGGTTCTGGCTTCCTGTCTGTGTTGAGGTAAACAACTCCATATTAGGCAGTGCCTTGGCGCCAACCGTGTTCAAGGTATGCACATGCGCTTGACGCAACCTGTCCCGAGCCTATCCCGTGGCGCCTGGTGATGGCAAGCTGGTAGCAACCAATCAATGGGCGCCTCGTTACACTCCCCGCTATAAAAGTAGCTACACATTCCGCCTCGCGCCCCTCGCCATCAACCCTCCTGTTAACCAAAAACTCTCCAATAAAAGTGTGATCAAAAAAAATCCTCGTCTTGTGGTCGTTCTTCCCTGCGGGTCAGGGGGCTCGCCACACACATATACCAACACAATATGGCAGGGATCAAATCAAACCTCAGTCATTACCCTAAATATTAATGGCCTTAAATCATCCGTCAAGAGACACAAGATAACAGGATGGATCAGAAAATTAGACCCCTCAATCTGTTGTCTTCAAGAAACCTACCTCACCACTAAAGACAGACACCTCCTCAGGGTGAAAGGGTGAAAAACAATATTCCAAGCAAATGGGAATAAGAAACAAGCAGCTGTAGCTATATTAATATTGGATAAAATGGACTTCAAACCAAAAATAATCAAAAAAGACAAAGAAGGCCACTTCCTACTTATCAAGGAAACGATCCATCAAGAGGATGTCACAATCATGCATCTTTATGCACCAAACATAAGGGCACCACAGTTCATAAAACAAAACCTATTTGACAATAAAACAGAAATAACCACCAACACCATCATAGTTGGGGACTTCAGTACACCATTATCAGTAATAGACATATCATTCAAACAGAAACTCAACAGGGAAGTAAGAGAGCTCAACAAAACCATAGATCACTTAGACCTAACGGACATCTACAGAACTTTCCATCTCAAATCCACAGACTACACATTCTTCTCAGCAGCCCATGAAACATTCTCTAAAATAGATCCTATACTGGGTCACAAAGCCTGCCCCCATATATTTAGGAAGATTGACATAATTCCCTGCATGATATCAGATTACAATGCTTTATTGCTAGAAATTAACAACAAAAGACCCACCAAAAATACCATCGGCTCCTGGAAACTGAACAGCACACTTTTAAACAATAAATGGGTAGTGGATGAAATAAAAAATGAAATTGCAAAATTTCTAGAAATGAATGACGATGAGAACACATCTTACCAAAATTTATGGGACATAATGAAGGCAGTCCCCAGGCGAAAATTCATACCACTAAATGCCTTCATAACAAAGTCAGAGAGATCCAAAATCAATAACCTAACCATAAAGGCACTGGAAAAGCAAGAAGAATCTGACCCAAAAAGCTCCAGATGGAAAGAAATAATTAAGATCAGAGCAGAAGTTAATGAATTGAAACTAAGAAAACAAGAAAATTGACAAAACAAAGAGCTGGTTCTTTGAAAAAATAAAAAAGACTGACAAACCCCTGGCCAATTTGATCAAGCAGAAAAAAAGACAAGCTTCAAATTAACAAAATTCAAAATGAAAAAGGAGAGATCACAACAGACATAAAACCTCTACTCCACAAAACTGGGTTATATGGAGGAAATGGATAAATTCCTGGACACATACCATCTACCAAAGCTAAACTCAGAGCATATTAATCTCCTAAACAAACCTATCATACTCATTGAAATTGAAAAGGTAATTTAAAAAAAAAACTCCCCAAAAAGAAGAGTCCAGGATCACATGGCTTCTCAGCTGAATTCTATCAAACCTTCATGGAAGAACTCAAACCAATCTTTCTCAAACTTTGCCACACAATTGGAGAACAGGGAAGGCTCCCCAACTCCTTCTATGAAGCTGGTATCACCCTAGTTCCAAAACCAAGCAGAGATGCCACAAGAAAAGAAAACTACCAGCCTATTTCTCTGATGAACTTAAACGCAAAGATCCTGAACAAAATCCTTGCAAACCGAATCCAACAACACATCAAAAGCATTATCCACCTTGATCAAGTGGGATTCATCCCAGGAATGCGGGGGTGGCTCAACATATGGAAATCTGTCGATGTAATACACCATATAAACAAGATTAAAAACAAAAACCACATGATCATTTCAATAGATGCAGAAAAGGCCTTTGACAACATCACTTCATGATCAAAACATTGGAGAGAATTGGCATGGTTGGTTCATATCTTAACATAATAAAGGCTATATACAAAGCTCCTAAAGCCCAAATAATACTTAATGTAGAGAGACTTGAGGAATTCCCATTGAGATCAAGACAGGGGTGTCTACTCTCACCTCTGATCTTCAATATAGTACTGGAAGTCCTAGCTCAAGCAATAAGACAGGAGAAAGAAATAAAAGTTATGTTAGCTCTATTCGCTGATGACATGATTCTATAAATGAGAGACTCCATCCCAAAACTCTTGAAGGTGATTAACTCCTTTAGCAAAGTAGCAGGATACAAAATCAATGCACAAAAATCAGTAGCCTTTCTATAAAGATACAGAGAAAGAAATAAGGGACATGGTCCCATTTTCAATAGCAACATAAAAAAAAAATACCTTGGAATAACGTTAACCAAGGAAGTGAAATATCTATACAATGGAAACATAAACACACTCAAAAAAGAAATTGAGGAGGACTTGAGAAAATGGAAAGACTTCCCATGCTCCTGGATAGGCAGAATAAACATTGTGAAAATGGCAATCCTACCAAAGGCAATATACAGATTTAATGCAATTCCAATTAAAATCCCAACATTGTTCTTCACAGAGATAGAAAAAATGATCTCAAAATTCATATGGAAGGGCAAAAGGCCTCGGATATCCAAGCATATCCTCAGCAAAAGAAATACCACTGGAGGCATCACAATACCTGATCTAAAGCTATATTACAAAGCCACAGTAATAAAAACAGCATGGTACTGGCATAAAAACAGGAGTATAGACCAATGGAATAGAATTGAGGACCTGAGCTTTAGGTCAAGCAACTACAGCTACTTGATATTTGAAAAAGGCCCTAACAATATAGGCTGGAAAAAAAGACAGCATCTTCAACAAATAGTGCTAGACAAACTGGATAACCATATGCAAGAAATTGAAACTTGATCCACACATCTCATCATGCACAACACTCAAGTCCAAATGGATCAAAGACCTCAATATAAGACTGGAAACTCAACTACTACTAGAAGAAAATACAGGAGAAATTTTCCATGATATAGGAATGGGAAAAGACTTCTGAACAAAACCCTAGTAGCACAGGTTCTTAAACAATCACTCAACCAATGGGATCACGTGAAGCTGAAGAGTTTCTTCACAGACAAACACACAATAAACAAAGCCAATAGATTACCCACAGAATGGGAGAAAATTTTTGCTGAATATCCAACTGACAGAGGCCTAATCTCTAGAATCTACAAAGAACTCAAAAACCTAAATATTAAAAAGTCAAACAATCCACTCAAAAAATGGGGCAAAGAACTGGACAGACAGTTCACAGAGGAAGAAATACAAATGGCAAACACACACTTAAGAAAATGTTTGTCATCTCTAATCATCAGGGACATGCAAATTAAAACAACTATGAGATTCCACCTTTCCCCAGTAAGGATAGCAAACCTCAAAAAATCAAATGGAAATAAATGCTGGTGAGGATGTGGAGAAATAGGAACCCTCATCCACTGTTGGTGGGAATGTAAGATGGTACAACCACTTTGGAAAGCAATATGGAGACTCCTAAAAAAGCTGACTATAGAGGTACAAACAGACCAGTTATTCCCTTACTGGGCATGTACCTTAAAACCTTCAAGCCTCAGTCCAGAGAGATTTGCTCAACCATTTTTTTTTTTTCGAGGTAGGGTCTCACTGTAGCCCAGGCTGACCTGGAATTCACTATGGAGTCTCAGGATGGCCTCAAACTCACAGCGATCCTCTTACCTCTGCCTCCCAAGTGCTGGGATTAAAGGCGTGCGCCACCACGCCTGGCTGCTCAACCATTTTTATAGTGGCTCAATTCATAATAGCTAAGAGCTGGAATCAACCCAGATGTCCATCACTGAAGAATGGATAACTAAGAAGTGGTATATCTACACAATGGAATTCTACACAGCACTAAGAAAAAATAACACAATGAAATTTGAAGAAAAATGGTTGAACCTGGAGCAGATCATTCTCAGTGAACTTACCCAATCACAGAAAAAAAATCACCGCATAGTCTCATTCAGCTACAGCACCTAACCTGAATCTGCCCAAGATGTCGACATACCCAGCAAGCATCTCGAGGACCAGACAATAGGATGGGTGGGAAAGGAGGGGAGGGCAAGGGAGGGGTTGGGGACACAAATATAGACCCAAACGGCAATGGTACCATAAAATTCTACATCCTAAAAGACAAACCAAATGGTTGAACCTTCACCAGGCCCTTTGAGGGAACACCTGAGTCACAAGGCACTGGAGAGGATATGATGAAGACTGACCTTAATCTTTTACAGCTTCAGTCTCTCTCTATTTTCTCTAACTCTTTTATATTAGTTATCTTTTTCTTCCTTCTCTTAGTGGGCACTGACCTGTAACTCCCAGTACCAGCAGGTGGCTATCATCTACAATGAGCTTTTGATCAGAGAGACCTACAAGGTTTCCTAAAAGAAAGACAGATTTCTGTCAGAGTCCTTTATTACCCACCAAAGGTTAGTGGTAAGACCCTACTGCTGAAGACACCATATGCAGTTGACACATAACATGGAATGACATGGCTGGAAGCTGGAAGAGTGTCTGTCCCCAGCAGTCAGAGCATCTAGAGCCAGAAGGTGCTACATGGGCGACTGGGGGAAAATGACCAATATCTGTCCAAGCAACTCATGGTCTAACCTACTTAGCAGCAAATAACCTGTTGTGATGCTCACACAAGTGCAATAGTGGTACACAGCCATGGTGGGAAACCAACTGCTCTTGATTTGGCTAACTGATCCCCTCAGTGGAACAGAACCCATTGCTGGAGCTGGGAAACAAATAATAACCATATCCAAAAATGAGCCCACTCTCCATATCAAGCTACCACCCACCAATCATGGGCTACAAGAGAGCCTACACCTATTAAATTCTCTCTAAAATAAATAAATAAATAAATAAATAAATAAATAAATAAATAAATAAAAAAGTTATCCCACTTATCTGGTGCTAACTTTCCTCTCCGTTGGAGAATCTGCTTCTCTTTTTCAGATAGATGGAGATCCTAAGGAGAGAACCACCCCATCATACCTCAAAAGGGTCCCAGCTGAAACTAAGAATAATTGGCAAAACAAGCAAGGGTGCTGTTCTCTTGGTGAAATGGGTACCAGCACAAGGGTGAAGGAGATCAACACAGAGAGCAACCAACTCCTACCAAATCAGATATCCAGAGACACAGAGGCTCCCAAGACTTCATCACTGAAGCTGACCTAAAATGACCCAACATGGCTCAGGGAAATTTTTGCGGAAGAGGGTGCGGAAAGAATGTCAGAGCCACATTTGAGTCATGATACACTGAAACATTTCCTCTACCCATAACTGGTGGGCTAACTCCAGCAATGGCATGACCCATTTCCCTCACAAGGAGGCTAGGGGAGGGGGATGACAGGGAGGAGGCTAACAATGGAGTAACTTTGACTGTAGTTCACCTGAGCACAAAACATATATATATATATATATATAGATATATTATAGTAATTTATATATATATATATTTATTTATTTATTTATATATATTTGCAATCAATAGAACATATGTAAGAATTAGGACTGGGGGATGTAGATGTGTCTTAGCAGTTAAGGTGCTTGCCTCCAAAGCCAAAGGATACTGGTTGTAGTCTCCAGGACCCACAGGAGTCTGATGCACAAGGTGGCACATGCATCTGGAGTTCAATTTGCAGTAGCTGGAGTGCCATGGTGCACCGCTTTCTCTCGCTCTCTCTTCTTTTCTCTTCTTCTTCTTCTTCTTCTTCTTCTTCTTCTTCTTCTTCTTCTTCTTCTTCTTCTTCTTCTTCTTCTTCTTCTTCTTCTTCTTCTTCTTCTTCTTCTTCTTCTTCTTCTTCTTCTTCTTCTTCTTCTTCTTCTTCTTCTTCTTCTTCTTCTTCTTCTTCTTCTTCTTCTTCTTCTTCTTCTTCTTCTTCTTCTTCTTCTTCTTCTTCTTCTTCTTCTTCTTCTTCTTCTTCTTCTTCTTCTTCTTCTTCTTCTTCTTCTTCTTCTTCTTCTTCTTCTTCTTCTTCTTCTTCTTCTTCTTCTTCTTCTTCTTCTTCTTCTTCTTCTTCTTCTTCTTCTTCTTCTTCTTCTTCTTCTTCTTCTTCTTCTTCTTCTTCTTCTTCTTCTTCTTCTTCTTCTTCTTCTTCTTCTTCTTCTTCTTCTTCTTCTTCTTCTTCTTCTTCTTCTTCTTCTTCTTCTTCTTCTTCTTCTTCTTCTTCTTCTTCTTCTTCTTCTTCTTCTTCTTCTTCTTCTTCTTCTTCTTCTTCTTCTTCTTCTTCTTCTTCTTCTTCTTCTTCTTCTTCTTCTTCTTCTTCTTCTTCTTCTTCTTCTTCTTCTTCTTCTTCTTCTTCTTCTTCTTCTTCTTCTTCTTCTTCTTCTTCTTCTTCTTCTTCTTCTTCTTCTTCTTCTTCTTCTTCTTCTTCTTCTTCTTCTTCTTCTTCTTCTTCTTCTTCTTCTTCTTCTTCTTCTTCTTCTTCTTCTTCTTCTTCTTCTTCTTCTTCTTCTTCTTCTTCTTCTTCTTCTTCTTCTTCTTCTTCTTCTTCTTCTTCTTCTTCTTCTTCTTCTTCTTCTTCTTCTTCTTCTTCTTCTTCTTCTTCTTCTTCTTCTTCTTCTTCTTCTTCTTCTTCTTCTTCTTCTTCTTCTTCTTCTTCTTCTTCTTCTTCTTCTTCTTCTTCTTCTTCTTCTTCTTCTTCTTCTTCTTCTTCTTCTTCTTCTTCTTCTTCTTCTTCTTCTTCTTCTTCTTCTTCTTCTTCTTCTTCTTCTTCTTCTTCTTCTTCTTCTTCTTCTTCTTCTTCTTCTTCTTCTTCTTCTTCTTCTTCTTCTTCTTCTTCTTCTTCTTCTTCTTCTTCTTCTTCTTCTTCTTCTTCTTCTTCTTCTTCTTCTTCTTCTTCTTCTTCTTCTTCTTCTTCTTCTTCTTCTTCTTCTTCTTCTTCTTCTTCTTCTTCTTCTTCTTCTTCTTCTTCTTCTTCTTCTTCTTCTTCTTCTTCTTCTTCTTCTTCTTCTTCTTCTTCTTCTTCTTCTTCTTCTTCTTCTTCTTCTTCTTCTTCTTCTTCTTCTTCTTCTTCTTCTTCTTCTTCTTCTTCTTCTTCTTCTTCTTCTTCTTCTTCTTCTTCTTCTTCTTCTTCTTCTTCTTCTTCTTCTTCTTCTTCTTCTTCTTCTTCTTCTTCTTCTTCTTCTTCTTCTTCTTCTTCTTCTTCTTCTTCTTCTTCTTCTTCTTCTTCTTCTTCTTCTTCTTCTTCTTCTTCTTCTTCTTCTTCTTCTTCTTCTTCTTCTTCTTCTTCTTCTTCTTCTTCTTCTTCTTCTTCTTCTTCTTCTTCTTCTTCTTCTTCTTCTTCTTCTTCTTCTTCTTCTTCTTCTTCTTCTTCTTCTTCTTCTTCTTCTTCTTCTTCTTCTTCTTCTTCTTCTTCTTCTTCTTCTTCTTCTTCTTCTTCTTCTTCTTCTTCTTCTTCTTCTTCTTCTTCTTCTTCTTCTTCTTCTTCTTCTTCTTCTTCTTCTTCTTCTTCTTCTTCTTCTTCTTCTTCTTCTTCTTCTTCTTCTTCTTCTTCTTCTTCTTCTTCTTCTTCTTCTTCTTCTTCTTCTTCTTCTTCTTCTTCTTCTTCTTCTTCTTCTTCTTCTTCTTCTTCTTCTTCTTCTTCTTCTTCTTCTTCTTCTTCTTCTTCTTCTTCTTCTTCTTCTTCTTCTTCTTCTTCTTCTTCTTCTTCTTCTTCTTCTTCTTCTTCTTCTTCTTCTTCTTCTTCTTCTTACTATAAAACAAAAGAAAAGAATCTCTGATCATATTCTTTGGGTATTTGCATGAACATTTTTGTTAGCTTCTGGGAAGAATTTCTGTATCAAAATATTTACTTAACCAGATGTGGTGTTCAGTCATTATTCCAGTCATGCTCTACACCTCTTACAAGTGCTCCAGCACTAGCTACTCTGCTCAAAAATAAAAAAAAAAAGGCATTTATATAAAATGTTTTAATCACTATTGCCAAAGTTTCCTCACCTCTTAGACAAGAAAATAACTAATTTCTAAGCTGGAAAATGCTGTGTGATACTACTGTTAAAAATGCCTGAACCTGAGAGACACAAGTTCATCCCAGACCCAATAAGAGCTGTTGGTCATGTATTCGTAATCCCATCTTGTAAGGACAAAGATCGAAATCATGGAGCTCAAGAAAGCAAAAAGAAAAAAAGAAAGAAGGAAATAAAGCCAGCATGATTTGCTATAGTTTGACACACATAGTGAATCCACCTGACTAGAGACCCACCTCAAAAAAAAAAAAAAAAAAGAAAGAATAACAGACCCTACGTCTGCTCTTGGTAATGGCAACTGCATTCATAACAGCAAATGCATGTCACATAGCATAACATAACCACTTACACACAAGCAAAGAAGAAATCAGGATGTGGCACACGCCTTTAATCCACATGAGCAAGATTGATTGCCATGAGTTCGAGGTGCTGAACTACATAGTAATTCAGTCACCTGGCCCTACTTGAAACAAGAAGAAAAGAAAGAAAGAAAGGAAGGAAGGAAGAAGAAGAGGAAGAAGAAGAAGAAGAAAGAAAAAGAAATCACTTCACATGAATACTTACTCCTACACAGGTCCACATAAACTGCTCATTAATTGCTGATATTAATCATTATAAATATACTAAGCTGAGAGTGCTATATTAAGCTGCCTGCAAACCAAAGGTTCATTCTCCAGTCCATGAACCAATGCACAGGAGCAATGCATCTAATCATTGAGTGCAGCCCTCACCCCATCTCTCCCTTTCCTTCTCTCCCCCCCCCTTTCTCTCTCTCAAATAAATAAATAAAATATAAAATAACTAAATAAATATTAGCTAATATTTTGGTTATACAAAAGGCATGCCTCTAAACATTGATCTATTTTCCTGTCTTCTCATTCTTTTGTTGTTTTCGTTTTTGAGATAATGCCTCATTTTATATCCCAGACTGGCCTTAAACTTGTGATCCTCCTACCTCAGCCTCCTAAATTCTAAGATTACAGGCATGTGCCACCAGACCCAATACCTCACTCTTGTTCTAAAAGTCTGAGGTATTTAAGTGCTGGTAAAGTGTTAGATTCAAAGTTGAATTATAATAGGAAAAACTATAATAAAGGGCAGGAGAGATGGCTTACCAGTTAAGGCACTTGCCTACAAAGCCAAAGGACCCAGGTTCAATTGCCCAGGACCCATGTAAGCCAGATGCACAAGGTGAAGCATGTGTCTGGAGTTCATTTGCAGTATCTGAAGGCCCTGGCACACCCATTCTCTCTATATCTGTCTCTCTCCTTCCTCCTCCTCCTCCTCCTCCTCCTCCTCCTCCTTCTTCTTCTTCTTCTTCTTCTTCTTCTTCTTCTTCCTCTCTCTCTCTCTCTCTCCCTCTCCCTCCCTCTCAAAAACTAAAAATATTTTTTAAAAGAATTATAGATTATAGGTTTTGTGTTGTTGCAGTCAGCTCCTGGTTGCTGGGAGAATAACCAACCAGACAGCTTGTGGGAGGAAGGGATTTGTCTCAGGCTTACAAAAAGCAGGGGAAACTCTATTAATGGTGAAAGAAGCTGGTTGCTTCCATAGATCCAAGCAGAGAGATGTCACCAACAGCCAGCACCACAAAATGTGAACAGCCAGAGCTCAAACTGCTTTCTGCACACCTTAGGGCTGGGCTCTAAGATCCACCCCAAGTGACATGCTCCCTAAGTAGGAATCTGCCTGCTAGGGGTTCAAGTAGGAGGTTTAACCAAAAATGCCTCAGTCTGTGGAGCCATACATTCAAACTACCACACATATGCTTTGTTTATTATTCCCATGGTAATGTAAAGGGAAAGGGAAACTTATACACAGTCCTGCACAAGAAGGAAGAAGGAGGCTGGAGAGATGGCTCAGCAGCTAAAGGTGCTTGCTTGCAAAGCCTGATGCTCCAGGCTCAATTCTCTAGCACCCAGGTAAAGCCAGATGTACAAAGTGGCACATGCATCTGGAGTTTGTTTGCAGTAGCCAGAGGCCCTAGTGCACCCAATATCTGGTTGGGTGTTTTGTCCAAGCAACTGCTACAGTGGTTGATGGAAAGAAATAACAGTTTAAAAAAACTAAAAGGTATAATCGCAGCACTTGGGAAGCAGAGGTAGGAGGATCACCATGAGTTCGAGGCCATCTGAGACTACATAGTGAGTTCCAGGTCAGCCTGGACTAGAGTGAGACCCTACCTCAAAAAAAAAAAAAAAAAAAATTAAAAGGTAGCCAGGCGTGGTGGTGCACACCTTTAATCCCAGCACTCGAGACAGAGGTAGGAGGCCATAAGTTCAAGGCCACCCTGAGACTACATAGTGAATTCCAGGTCAGCCTGGGCTAGGGTGAGACCCTACCTCGAAAACCAAAAAAAAAAAAAAAGAAAGAAAAGAAAAAGAAAATTAAAAGGGGTTTCCCCCTCCTGCCTTCTCATGGGCAGGTGCTCTTCCTACTTTGTTCTTTCTCTTAATCTAGTTAAAATCTCTTGAAACCTTACCCTTTGTTCTGCGGATTTCAATTCCTTAAATTCATAAGGCAAGGAAGGATACAGAGACACCCCAAAATTCTTGTATCATATTGGTGCATTGGCAAAGAACCCCAGAATTCTGTGTTTGACTGGGAACTCGGAGAGTAAGTGTTCGCCTCTTTCTGCCTCCCTGTGGCAGGGGCATGATCCCTTCTCTCCCCAACTTTCCATTTTCTCATCTGCAGTTTTCTTCCACTTGGGAACACTGGGCACATCTAAAATTTGGTAGATAGTAAATGGTAGAATTGGGAAATCTCTGTGGAAGAAGTGTACTAAAATTTCTGAGTTTTCTTTCCACCTGTTCATAAAGCTGATAGCAAAATGTAAACACTGTGCATGGAACACTGAGTTTTGTCAGAATATATTTTGTGTTTGCTCTGTGTAACACTGACTGAGTTTTATTTCTTAACGACCAATGCCAATTTGAGGTAAATGCAGATTTGGCCCTGGGTTGCGGTGCTGGGGCATTGTCCTGGGACACAGATTCAAACAGCAGCTCCCCCTGCCCCGTCACCCCCCGGCCCCGCCACAGTATCATCTTTAAGGGCTCAGTCCAGAATTTGTTACCACAAACTCAGAGTCACCTCAAGGTCAGTATGAACCAAGCTGAAATGGGAAGGAAGCAGGGAAAATGACCTTGAGCTTCTGGCAGCTCCCTCGCTCCCCTGGCCAGGGGAAGCCCAGTCGTAGCCAGCATGGCTAACTTCCCAAAATAGTTTTCTTTCCTCCCTTTTTGTTAAGGCTTTCTCCTTCCCAGAGATGAGTGACAGCCCTGACTGTTCCAGCAGAAATCATCAAGTTCCGCGGAGATCGAGATAGAACGCACTCAGCCAGCGGTCCAGGATTCATGGAGAGTGGGCATACTGGGTCTCATGTGAGCAAAACCTTGTGTGCACGAGGGAACTCCATGGGGTGCCCAGCCCATGTAGGGCTGCAACCTATGCCAGGTGGCAAGTGGTGGCAGGGTGGCAGCAGATAGACACCACAACCAGACTCCATAGGCATGTACCATGAGGCAGTGAGTTACCCAGGATTTCCTAGTTTGGCAGAAGGCTGAGACAGGATCATGTGCCTGGTCCTAAAGTCTACCACCTAAGGTCTGAAAGCCAGCCACCTAGAGGCAAAGTGGACTTCTCAGTGGTTAGAGAAGCATGCTAGTGACTGCGTCTGACCAGTGCTTCTGGTTTCAGAAGAAGTAAAATGTTGAAGATGTTGCACCTGTAGACAGATTTTGGTTTCTATACTTCCTGTGGTAAATTACAGTGTGGCTTTCCTAATGTAGGCAGCTGTTGCAGTCAGGTCTGCATTGCTGGCAGAAATCACCCCATCAAGAGCAGCTTGTGAGGAAAAGGTTTATTTTGGCTTACAGACTCAAGGGGGAGCTCCATGATGGCAGGGAAAATGATGGCATAAGCAGAGGGTGGACACCACCCCCTGGCCAACATCAGGTGGACAATAGGAACAGGAGAGTGTGCCAAATACTGGTAAGGGGAAACTTGCTATAACATCCATAAGCCAGCCTCCAACAATACACCACCTCCAGGAGGCATTAATTCCCAAATCTCCATCAGCTGGGAACCTAGCATTCAGAACACCTAAGTTTATGGGGGACACCTGAATCAAACCACCACACTAGCCCAATAGATTTGAATGGTGAATGCTTGCATTGTATCTACTCCAGGTGTTATTATTTTTAATTTTTTGTCTTTTTATCAGTACTGCTTCAGGCTTAAGAACACTTAGAAGCTGAATATGTAAATATGTGGCTGAGACATGCCATAAGTATGGCTCCCAAAGAGATCAGTCATAGGTCCTACACAGACAAGTGAACATTTAGAATCACATCAGTAAGGATCTAAATCCATAGGCTCCTTAAGGCACCATCAGTAAGGAATTAAATCCATAGACCCTAAGTTTAGGGTAAGAGTCTAAATCCACAGGCCCTATACAAAAGGGTCCCATCAGCAAGGATGTAAATCTATAATCCCTAGACTTCCAGGCATGAGCTTAAAAGTGCCTTATGTGTAGGCTATCTTTACTCCAAAATGTTATGCCACCTCAGCAGTCTTGGCTCCCATAGGCCCATGTGTGCCCTGGGCTGAGGGCATGATATCCCAAGGGCTAATTATAGAGAAGTGCCACACATGGCTATTGTACTTGCCTCACATGCATGGAGAGAAAGTGGACTCTGACGACTCTGGGTCCAGCTAGATTTTAGGCTTTCAGCAACTAAAAGTATCAGAGATGACAGGGATATAAGAAGAGGCAAGTGGGGAAATGAGGAAATACACTAGTATGGCAACCCCAACCCAAACAGACTTTTATGATCCACTTCCCTTGTAGTGGGAATGGCTACAGACCATGAAGAGAGACGTCTTTTCATACAAAAGCTGAGGCACTGCTGGAGACATGTGGATAGGGTAGATTAAGCTTGTGGGAGCAGACTGTGCCAAGGTTCCACAAGAAACCTCCTCTCCCCCCTCCCCCTGGCCTCAGCCTTTCTGCTGAAGAAAAGGAAGAACTGGATACCCAGAGCTTACACAAGGAAGCCTCCAAAAGAAGGCATTGTTCTTCCAGGTGTGGTGGCTCACACTTTAAATGCCAGAACAGGCATTTTAGGGGGTTATTGGAAATCTGCTGGATTCTGCTGGGTGTGGAGGCTCACATTTTATACACAGCACTTCAGGTATAGAGGCAATAGGATCAGGAGTTCCAGGCCAGCCTACTTCCAGGCAATGACAACAGAAGCTCTCTAAGGCTACCAAATTAAATTTGAGGACACTTTTCATGATGTCTTAAAACAGAGATGACAAGACTATTGTGCTTAAGTTGCTTTTTAATGAAACCATTTCCAGGTATGTTAAATTTGTTGATTAAAAATTGTTTGCAGGGCTGTTAACATATTATGCCTGTACTTGCAGCTGTTAGCTGTTTAAAGAAATAAGACATGCCTGCTTTCCATGATCTAGATATGGCTTACAATGTCACCAGGCAACTAGACATGAATGTTAAGACAGAATGACATTGAGCTTTTGTGCTATTATTTAACTAGATCTGTTTTGCTCAAAACTAAAGTGATCAGATCTGCCTTGTATCAACATTCTTCTCCAAAAAGGTGTACCTGTCCTTCTGAGAGCTAAATACTCATATGTAGCATACTCAGAATGCCGATTGTACAAAACAGTGTGACCTTAGACAGATGTGCTCATAGCAACTCAGAGACATCTGTGCCATTATGAAGATGAGATGCTGTGTGTGTATTACTGATAATTCTGCTAATGTCTCACCTATTTTACAAGATCTACAAGAACTGGTATTAACCATGCCAGACACTACTATGCCATTTAGGGAAAAGCTTTAAAAAATGCTTTTCTGGGGCTGGAGAGATGGCTTGGTGGTTAAGGTGCTTGCCTGCAAATAGGAGAAAGAGGCAGTTTCAGTCAGGGATTAAGGCTCAAAGAGAACCAAGACATACCACCATACCACCCCCACATGCCATCTTGGCCTGACACTAGAACAGCAGAAATGGAACACACCTCTCACAGACACTGATCTACAGCACTTCCTGGTGTCCAATCTAGCACCAACCTACACAGATGGCCTGGATGGACTAGCCCATGGGTCCACCCTTTAAATTCACCAGCCAGTCAGGTCTTCCCTTTGCTTCTAAAGGCTCCTATCTTCTTCCTGTCAACAACTCCACCTGGCTGTGCTCAGCTCAGCTCAGCTTCCTCTCTGCTCTGCCTGCCTACTTCTCTTCACTAGGGTCACAAGCATATATGTGAGTCCAACTTTCCCCTCATCCAGCCTGGCTGGTAGGGGAAACAGCATTAAACTGTTTTTTTGGTTTGGATGGCTTTTCTGCTTTATACTTTGGGATAATTTCTCTCCTTGATTGCAGGCATGATTTTCCTCTGGTTTCTTAATCTACCATGTTCAGGTTCTTCCCAAGTTTCCCTACACAAGCTCCCAGATTCTATTTTCCATGTGACAGCAGCTTTACTCTAATTTCTCTTTAAAAGCATCAGTTTCAATTGTTGGCCAAGGAGAGCCCTGATGCCCTCCCCAAATATTACAGGCCATTGCTGTGGCCCTTGGTTTCCAACCAGAAATAGATGGTAAGACCCTATTGCTGAAGACTCCACATACTTGGGCTGCAAGGTCACTGAGAAACCCTGCTGGAGCTGAGCTGAAAACCTCCTCCACATGGACTAGCTGACAGAAAGCTGGAAAAAGCCATGCTGTATGCAGTTCAATGGAAGAGAGAGAAATCACAAGTGAAGATACTCAACAGTGGACACTGCAAGCCTTATATTTGGCCAGCCAGGCCAAATGAGCCAACTGGTGCAATAGTGATACATCTGTTATGGGGGAAACCAACTGCCCTCTAATTGAACTGGAGGCCCGCTCCATGGGAGGGAATATACCCCTGACACTGAAAACCCACAACATAGGTAGTCATGAGCCCTAGGACTGTAATGTCTGCCATTGTCTGGCTAAAAGTATATACTATGCTCACCAAACTGCCCAGTAAGCACTTCTCTTAAAGTTCATACCCATTATTAATGCTACTCTCACTTTTGGATAGAGAACCTTCTCTTTTCAGATGGCAGTGACCTTGGATGACTCAGAAGGCACCATGGTGCTGAGAAGAAGTGACAGAGTGCTCAGCACTGAAATATCTCAATCACACCTTCCATGGCTCAGGGTCCATTGTGGAAGAGGTGGGAGAAAAGAATGTAAGAGCCAAAGGAAGGGTAAGACTCCTTACAACGTGCTCCTCCAGACACAAAATGGCCTGGATATCCATGACCTCACAGTGCCTGACACTACAAGACCATCATAATAGGAAGAAAAGATCATGACATCAAAATAAAAGAGAGACTGGCTGAGAGGGGAAGGGGATATGATGGAGAGTGGAGTTTCAAAGGGGAAAGTGGGGGGAGGGAGGGAATTACCATGGCATATTGTTTATAATTATGGAAGATGATAATAAAAAAATTTAAAAAACAGCCTCAGTTTCTTTGAATGCTTGTGGCTCTATTCCAGTGTTCCCAAAAAAACTTCAATTTCTCTTAAATGAACCTTATAAGCGATGCAGTGTTTCCTAAATCCCACTATTTGTGGTTTCTCTCTTAAATAAACCCCACAATTTGTGATTTTTCCCTTCAAGAAACTGAATAATTCATAATTTATAATTATTTTTTAATATTTTATTTATTCATTTATTTATTTGAGAGAGAGAAAGAGAATGGGCCCACCAGGGCCTCCAGCCACTGCAAATGAACTCCAGATGCTTGTGCCCCCTTGTGCATCTGGCTTATGTGGGCCTAGGGAATTGAACCAGGGTCCTTAGGCTTCACAGGCCTTAACCACTAAGCCATTTACTCAGACCATAATTAATAATTCTTGATGCCATCTTCATCAATTCTTTGTTAAAGGTAGGACAGGACCCAAAACTTCAGGTTCATACATTGGAGGACCCCTCTTGAATTCCAAAATCCTACATCTTAAGAACCCAGGTTCAATTCCTCAGTACACACATAAGCCAGATACACAAGGTGGCGCATGCATCTGAAGTTCATTTGCAGTGGCTAGGCCTTGGTACGCTCATTCACTATCTACCTCTTTCTCTCTCTCTCTCTCTCTCTCTCTCTCTCTCATAATAAATACAAATAAAACATATTTTAAAACAAAAAGAAACTCAGAAAAGCACTTTAAAAAAATGGATTTCTGGATCTTCATAGTGAAAGAATTATCCCTGTAATTTCCAGTAATAGTAATTTTTTTTCAAGGTAGAGTCTCACTCTAGCCAAGGATGATCTGTAATTCATTATGTAGTCTTAGGGTGGCCTATAACTCGTGGCTTCCTCCTATGTCTGCCTTCTGAGTGCTGGAATTAAAGGCGTGCGCCACCACATCCAGCTTCTACTAATTTTTAGACCTTCTGTACTCAGCTGCTGTTTTAACTTTATCTCCTCTTGCTTACAGTTAGCCCATACTCAAATGGTCCTGTGACAATCTAACCCCCACCTACCTGGGTCTCCCTGACCACCCTCCAAGGCCTGAAAGACTATAAGAACAGGAACTGCAAAGAGCCCCAATTTATTCAATGCCTACTTCTCTCTAATGCTTTACTTTTATTTATTTATTTTTTTACTCTTTCAGGACTATCTTCCACTCTACCAATGCATTTTTCCTATCTCTTGCCTAAAGCAGTTCCTTATATCTGTTATTCCATAAACAACCTGAGTCTCTCCCTGGGAAGGAGATCTCCTTTCCTAGAATTTAGATTACTGGAAGGGCCTGGCATAGTGGCTCACACCTTTAATCCCAGCACTCAGGAGATAGAGGGAGAAGGATTGCTGTGAGTTCAAGGCCAACCTGAGACTACTTAGTGAATTTCACTATGTAGACCCTACCTCAAAAACCAAAAAAAAAAAAAAAAAAAGATTACTGGAAGGGGCTCAAGAGATGGCTCAGCAGTTAAGGTTACTGCATGCAAAGCCTAATGACCTGGGTTTGACTCCCCAGTACCCATGTAAAGGCAGATGCACAAAGTGGTGCATGCATTTGGAGTTCATTTGCAATAGCTAGAGGCCCTGGCATTCCCATTTTCTCTTCTTTCTGTCTCTCTGTGCATGCAAATAAATAAATAAAATATTTTTAAGAAAAAAGATTCCTGGGATGATTAAACCTGAGCCAGGCACTATGGTTGGTTAGCTCAGCCCCTAAACGTGGTATCAGGGATAGTTATCTCCACCCCTATTCATAACCTATAAGTAACATCAATGTGGGTCTCTAGGTGGGCTTTACCCCCCTACTGATACCTCATGGGCTCCTTCATACTCTTTTCTCTTTCCTTCTCTTAATTCAATAAAGTCTCTCTAAACTTAGAAAAGAAAGAAAGAAAGAAAGAAAGAAAGAAAGAAAGAGAGAAAGAAAGAGAGAAAGAGAGAAAGAGAGAAAGAAAAGAAAAGAAAAGAGAAAGAAGCCGGGTGTGGTGGTGCACGCCTTTAGTCCCAGCACTCAGGAGACAGAGGTGGGTGGATCGCCATGAGTTTGAGGTGACCCTGAGACTACATAGCGGATTCTGGGTCAGCTTGGACTAGAGCAAGACCCTACCTCAAAAAACAAAAGAAAGCCAGGTGTGGTGGCATATGCCTTTAATCCCAGCACTCAGAAGGCTGAGGTAGGATGATCGTTGTGAATTCAAGGCCACCCTGAGACTATATAATGATTCCAGGTCAGCCTAGGCTAGAGAGTAAAACTCTACCTTGAAAAACCATAAAATATGTTTAAAAAAATAGGGCTGGAGAGATGGTTTAGCAGTTAAGGCACTTGCCTGCAAAGCCTAAGAACCCACGTTCAACTCTCCAGATCCCACATATGCCACATGCACAAGGTGACACAAGAGCACAAGATCACATATGTGCACTAGGTGGTACACGCATCTGGAGTTCGATTTCAGTGTCTGGAGGCCCTGGCACACTAATTCTCATTCTCTCTCTCTCTCTCTCTCTCTCTCTCTCGTGCACGTGCACTCTCACTCTTACCCTCCCATAAAGAAAAAGGGCCAGTCTGTTGGGCTTGCCTCAAAAAAATTTTAAAGCGTAAAAGAAAAGAAAAGGAAAAGGCTGTATGAGGTAGCACATGCCTGTAATCTCAACGCTAAGAAAACAGAGGCAGGAAGATGCTGAGAATTCAAGACCAACTTAGCATCAGAGTGAGCTCCAGGCCAGCCAGAGTTCCATAGCAAAAGCCTGTCTCAAAACATGTAAATAAATAAACTCTAGGAAAATAAAAATATCAACCATTCTACTTAAAGAGCTGCTTCTGTGTTCACTGCAGCAGCACGTACACTAAAACTGGAATGATGCAGAGATTAGCACAGCCCCTGTGCAAGGATGATGTGCAAGTTCGTGAAGTGTTCCATTTTTTTATGATCATGGCATATTGTCTATATGTACAGTGGTTGTCAAAAAAAATCTTTCAAAAACGAATTGCTAGCCAGGCATGGTGGCAAACGCCTTTAATCCCAACACTTGGGAGACAGAGGCAGGAGGATTGCCGAGAATTCGAGGCCACCCTGAGACTACATAATGAATTCCAGGTCAGCCTGGGCTAGAGTGAGACCCTACCTCAAAAAAACAGGGGGGGATTGCTTCTGTCATACCCTTATTTTTTTACTTGAATGCAATTAGTATAATTCTATTTCATTTGACTGCAGCATATAAATGAGGCCCATTATGCTTTCTCAAGCCTTTTTAGTTTATTGATTTACCTGCCTAGAGTTTTTCTTCTTGCCTTTTAATTTTTTGCTTCAAGTCAGCCAAGGACTGGAAATGACCTAAGCAAGCTTATTAGAATTGTATGTCAAGTGTGAACATGTCAAATGGGATCTGAGCCTGCATATATGAATCTCCTATGAGTGAAATGCAAGGGTCTTAATATCATTCTGTCAGCTATTTTAATGACTTGAGAGAGGGAGAGGGGAGAAAAAGAGAGGGAGTGTGTGTGTGTGTGTGTGTGTGAGAGAGAGAGAGAGAGAAGAGAGAGTGTGTGTGTGTGTGTGTGTGTGTGTGTGTGTGTGTGTGTGTTCTTAAGCTTTAGTAGCCCTGGCATGGTATGGATAGATGAGATGATACTGATGTTCACTATATTCCATACAATGAAATCTTCAAAGGTATTCAGAATCCTTTATTTCTTGTTTTTTAATATATTTGGGTTTTTTAATATTTTTATTTATTTTCAAGCAGAGAGACACAGACAGAATGGATATGCCGGGGCCTCCAGCCTCTGCAAATGGACTACAGATACATGTACCACTTTGTGCATCTGGCTTTATATGGATACTGGGGAATCAAACTCGGGTCATTAGGCTTTGCAGGCAAGTGCCTTAACCAGTGTGAAATCTATCCAGCCCCTGAATCCTTTAGATTTAAATTTTCCTTATCCTAAAGGAACTAATAGACAAAGGGTTTGTCTACAATTGTTGTTAGCACTTGGCCAAATCTGATTTTGTTTTATTGTTTGTCTGATACAAAGTTTCCCTATATAGCACAGGATTGCTTCAAACTCTTAATTCTTTTGCCTGGTGCTAGGAATACAGATATGCAATGGCATGCCCAGCTGTTAAAGTCTGTTTAAAGAAAACTGAGCCTATTGGCCCCTGAAGGAAATTCAGAGGATGGAAATATAGCTCAGCAATAGAAAATAGTTGCCTCGCATGTTCAAGGCCCTACATTAGATCCCCAGAACCACCCAAAATATGACAATTTTGTGCATTACTGAAGCTAGACACACTTGAATGAACTATTTTTTCAGGATCATCCATCTAACTGAACCCAACAAAGGCTTCATAACTTCCATACAAAGCTTTCTTGAGACAGACAGAGCCAAAACTAGAGTGAGCCAAGTGAAGCACTCATTTGGGTGCAAAATTTAGGGGACCAGCAAAAATTTCAGTAATCAAAATCAATTTTATACTAATATAATACTTGTTTTAGTGAATCAGCTGCTGAGTGTGGATTGCCATAAATTAGAGGCTCGGTTCAAAGTAAGTTCCAGGTCAGCCTAGGCAGCTTGTAACAAACTCTGGGGAGGCAAAGACAGACAGATCTCCAGGGCTCACTGGTTAACTAGTCTAGTTGAATTAGTGAGCTCTAGGATCAGTGAGACTGTAATAGCTTGAATGCGATGTTGTCCATAAACTTAGGTGTTCTGAATGCTTGGTCCCCAGCTGGTGGCAGTTTTGAAGGTGGAGCCTTGCTGGAGGAGGTGTGCTGCTGAGGGGAATGATTGTGTTATAGACTGCTCCTCCTTGCCAGAACTTGGGTCACTATATTGCTACTGTTTTCCACCTGCTATGGCAGAGATGATGTGCAGCCTCTGCCCATGCCATTCTTTCCCCTGCCATCATGAAGCTTCCCTTCAGGATTGTAAGACAAAATGAATAGCTTTCCTCCCATCAGATGCTTTTTGTTTTGTTTTGTTTTTTGTTTTTTGTTTTTCGAGGTAGGGTCTCACACTAGCCCAGGCGGACCTGGAATTCACTATGGAGTCTCAGGGTGGCCTTGAACTCATGGCGATCCTCCTACCTCTGCCTCCCGAGTGCTGGGATTAAAGGTGTGCGCCACCACGCCCGGCTTTTCATATGCTTTTTTGTTGGGTGCTTTTTCTCATCAATGAGAAGGTAACTACAATAGAAAATTGGCAGAAGCATAACTGCTAGAAACAAGACTGTTTGGCTTTGTGCCTTTTGGAACTGATTTGTGGGAAAAATATGGACAGATTTGAAATTTTGGCCTAAGAGACACTTTGCAGTGCTGAAAGCAAAGTTTGATGGACCATTCTGTTTAGAATTGAAAGGCCTGAATGCAATAAAAACTGTGTACTGTGAGGTTTGACTTATGAGGGAAAGAAAGATCTTTGTCCAGAATGGGCTATGGACAGTTTATATGAGAGTAGCTGTGATCATACCATTTTATGAGAACTTGAGCAGGGTTGAATTTAAAAGAAGTGGACTGGTGTGTGCAGAAGTATATGGCACAGAAAGAAATGAATGTTGAGCTGGAGACCACATCCTGTTTTAGTTGCAATTGTTTGAGAGATTACCACCATTGAGATTGGGCCAACTCTGCAACTTCTGCATTGGGACTGCAAGAAGAATGCTGGTTTTTAAAAGTAGAGGCTTTAATGCTGAAGCACTGTCTTGCTCTTCAAAGTCAGCTTTATTCCCTCCTGGATTAACAAATTTGGTAGCCTACCTGGTACTATGGGAGTATAACAAATGCAGGAAAGAGAGGGTCATTGGACTTAACACAGTTTTTTGGAAATGGCTATGTGAGGCAGCGTTGTTGGAGTCCCCGTGTGGAGGCCTCATGGAAGCTTAAGGATTACAGTGGCTTTTAGTGGAGACCCCAGGACTTTTTGTTTTGTTTTGTGTTGTTTTGTTTTGAGATAGGGTTTCACTCTAGCTCAGGCTGACCTGGGAATTTACTATCTAACCTCAGGGTGGCCTCGAACTCATGGCCACCCTCTGCCTCCTACCTCTGCCTCCAAAGTGGTGGTATTAAAGGCATGTACCACCATGCCTAGCTCCCAGACTTTTTGAACATGGCAGGACTATGGGACAGCTGCCAAGCAGTGCTTCTGGTTCAGAATCGTCTGTAAGTCTATGAGTCTGGAGGAATAGAATTGGAACCCCAAAGACTTCATCACTGGTTATGAATGTCAGACTTGGAGCTATAGGATTTGATGTTTTCCCTGTTTGTTTTAGTTCTTGCATTGGTTCAACTATCCCTTACTATGTTCAATGCCAGCTTTTGCAGTGTGAATGTTTACACTGGGCCATTATGTGTTATTGGTTTTACAGGCTCACAGTTAAGAGATCTTGGAAGCTGGAGGTGTTTGAATAGTGTTGGGATTGATAGAAACAATGAGGACATTTTTAAAGTTGGACTGAATGCATTTTATATCATGGATGGTTGTGAGTTTATTGGGGCCAGGAGTGGAATGTTATGGTTTGAATCAGGTATCTCCTATAAACTCATGTGCTCTGAATGCTTAGTCCGCAGCTGGTAGAAATTTGGGAGGTGGAGCCTTGCTGGTGGAAGACTACTGAAGGAAGCTAGCTGCTGGGGGTAGACCTTGAAGTTTATTAGCCCCTAGCTTGCCAGTGTTAGTCAGCTGACTCCCCTGCTGTTCTTTTCCACCTGCTGTGGCAGAAGTAATGTCCCAGCCTCTGCTCATGCCATGCCTTCACCTGCCATTATGAATCTTGCTATCAAGACTATAACCATAATTTTAAAAAATTTTCCTCTCATTAGCTGCTTATTTTGCTTGTTTGTTTGTTTGTTTGTTTTGTTTTTGTTTTTCAAGGTAGGGTCTCACTGTATCTCAGACTGACCTAGAATTCACTATATATTCTCAGGGTGGCCTTGAACTCACAGCAATCCTCCCACCTCTGCCTCCGAGTGCTGGGATTAAAGGCATGCACCACCACACCCAACTAGCTGCTTTTTTATATCTGATTTATTCATTTATTTGAAAGAGAGAAAGGTCAAATGGGCACACCAGGGCCTTTAGCCACTACAAAGGAACTCCATATACATGTGCCACCTTGTGCATCTGGTTCTATAAAGGTACTGGGGAATCAAGCCCAAGTTGTTAGACTTTTCAGGCAACTACCTTAAACATTGGGCCATCTCTCCAGCCCTCATTAGCTACTTCTAATCACATGCTTTTTTGTAAGAAATGAGAAAGTAGCTACAACAGAGACCCTACCTCAAAAAAGCAAAAACAAGGGCTGGGGCAATGGCTTAGTGGTTAAGCGGTTGCCTGTGAAGCCTAAGGACGCTGGTTCGAGGCTAGATTCCCCAGGACCCACATTAGCCAGATGCACAAGGGGGCACACGCATCTGGAGTTTGTTTGCAATGGCTGAAGGCCCTGGCATGCCCATTTTCTCTCTTTCTCTCTGCCTCTTTCTCTGTCTATCACTCTCAAATAAATAAATAAAAATAAACAAAAAAAAAAACAAGCTACATAAAGAAATCTTTAAAAAAAAAAAAAAAAGCAAAAACAAGAAAAAAAGAGTGGGCTAGAGAGATGGCTTGGTGGTTAAAGGCACTTGCTTTCAAAGCCTGACAGCCGAAGTTCAATTCCCAAGTAAAGCAAGATGCACAAAGTGGCACATGCATCTAGAGTTTATTTGCTTTGACAGGAGGCTCTTGTGTGTCCATTCTCTCTCTCTCTCTCTCTCATAAATAAATAAATAAAAATACTTTTTAAAAAAGAAAAAAGTGAGCTGGGCATGGTGGCACATGCCTTTAATCCCAGCTCTCGGGAGGCAGAGGCAGGAGGATTGCCATGAGTTCAAGGCCACCTTAAGACTACATAGTGAATTCCAGGTCAGCCTGGGCCAGAGTGAGATCCTACCTCAAAACTAAACCTAGATATAGTATCACCTAAAATAATTAACACAATCAATAAGAAAAATAGTAACATATATATAATCATACAATTACAAAGCTGGGCTAAGACTATAAAAGGTCAATTAAGAAAATAGTAAAATCAGGGCTAAAGTGATGGCTCAGTGGATACAGTGCTTGCCACTGAAGCTGGAGTACCTGAGTTTGATCCCTGGATCCCAGGTAAAAAGGCAGAAGCTATGTAATCTTAACATGTTGAAATTGATGCTGAAAGCAAGATTAGAGGCAGAGACAGGAGAATGTCCTGTAAGCTCATGGAGAGCCCACAGAAGAGCAGCAGAGTGTGAGCTCAGAGCATAAGGAAGGAGCTGGGTGTGGTGGTGATTTAATCCCTGCACTTGGGAAACAGAGATAGAAGGAACACTGTGGGTCCAGTCCACCCTGAGACTACATAGTGAATTCCAGATCATCCTGGGCTAGAGTGAGACCCTACCTCAAAAAAGAAGAAGGAGGAGGAGGAGGAAATTAAACAAGCAGGAAGGAGGGAGAAAGAGAGAAAAAGAAAAGAAAAAATTGAGAGACCTGTTGTACTGACACATAAATGTATCCAATATATACTATTAAAGTTAAGTTAAGATGGACATAGTGGTGCATGTCCATAGCAGTACTCAGAAGGCTGAAGCAAGAAGATCTTTGTGACCTACTGCCAAAGACACCATATGCTGTTGGTATGGAACATGGAGAGACCTGGCTGGAATCTGGAAGACAGCCAGTCCACAGACAGCCCATTTAGTGCTAGAAGGGACTACATGAGCTACTGGGGGAAAGCGGCCAACATCTGTCTGAGCAACTCGAGGTCTAAGCTAGTCAGAAGCAAACAACCTGATGTGATGCTCACACAAGTGCAATAGTGGCACACAGCCATGGTAGGTAACCAACTGTTCTTGGATTGGCTAACAGATCTGCTCAGTGGAAAGGAACCCATATCTGGAACTGGGAAACAAGTCAGAATCATATCCAAATAATGAGTTCACTCTCCAATACAAGCCCCACCTCACCCATTAAATTCTGTCTACACTAACAATGGTTATCCCATTTAATCTGTGCTGACTTCACTCTCCGTTGGAAAATCTGCTTCTCTTTTTCAGATGGAAGCAGGACCTGAGGAGAGAAATAGACCATTGCACTTCACCAGGGCCCCAGCAGAAACCATAGAGGAATTGGGGAAATGAGCAAGAGTGCTTCTTTCTTGGTGAACCTGGTATCAGCACAAGGGTGAAGGAGATAGACAACAGAGAACACTCAACTCCTACCAAACAAAAGATCCAGAGACACAGAGGCTTCCAAGACCTTATCACTGAAGTAGACCTAAAACAAACCCAACATGGCTCAGGGAAATTCATGGAAGTGGGGGCGGAAAGACTGTTAGAGCCACAAGTTGGGACACTATGCAAAGAGACATTGCCTCCTCCCCATAACTGTACCCCCACAATGTATGACCCACAATCCCCATGGGGATAACTGGCATCCCCAGTGAGAAGGGTCCCTCGGGGGGAGGGCAGGGATGAGGGTAAGGATGGTATCAACATGTGCTGTTTACATACTGAGTATGTCCATAACTAATAAAAAAAATTGCCTCCTGACAAGATGCCTGGTCCTAAATAAGGACATAAAGTATGTAATATGTGCTGATATATTAAAATGGTTGTAAAGAAGTTGTTTAGTTTCTGATTGGGATACATTTAAAAGTTAAACAAAGGTAGGGGAAAGGGGGGAGGGTAATACCATGGGATTTTTTTTGTTATCATGGAAAATATTAATAAAAATGGAGAAAAAAAACAAAGGATAATATAATAATAATAATAATATAATATTATTAAATATTGTTAAAGTCCTGAGGTCAAAAGTTTTTTTAAAAAAGAAGATCTTTGTGAATTCAAGAATATCCTAGGCTACAAAATGAGAGCCAGGCTCAAAACACACACAGAGAGGGAGTAAGACAGGGAGAGAGGGAGAGCAGGTTGTAAAGCATTAATGTATAGAGTACATATTTATAGAGAACATGTTAGTAGGCTGAAAGCCAATATACCTAATAATCAGTGTTTGTAGGTAAATGTTGGTATCTCTGCATAATGAAAGATGAGAACATTCACTTTCTACATTACATTTTCCTTAATATTTGAATTTTATAATGCACATATGTTCTTTCCATGCTTTAAAAAATATATAAATAGAATAATTAAAAATAAAACCTACAAAAGGTCTTAAAAATGTATGTATCAGGGCTGGACATAGTGGTGCATGCCTTTAATTCCAGTACTTGGGAGGCTGAGGTAGGAGGATTGCTGTGATTTCAAGATCAGCCTGAGATTACATAGTGAATTCCAGATTATCCTGGACTACAGTGAGACCCTACCTCAAAAAAAAAAAAAAAGTATATATCTGTTGACCCAGTGATCTAACACCTGTGACTGTGTACCAGGAAAAATGATAAAGATGTGAGTAAAGATTTAGCTACAAGGTTATTCTTCATATTGTTCTTCCTGTCAAATAACCAAACTGTTCAATAATAAGGAACCATTTACATAAATTATTATGGATTCATTTTTAATTTATTTCTGTTTCATTTTTTGTTTTTTTCAAGGTAGCATCTCATTCTAGCCAAGGCTGACATGAACTGACTTTGTAGTCCCAAGCTTGCCTTGAATTCAAAGTGATCCTTCTACCTCTACCTCCCAAGCACTAGGATTAAAGGCACATGTCACTGTCGCAGCCAACTTCACGTTGCTGGGACATGAACCTCTAGACTAGACACAGTTTATTGGAGGAAGGGAATTTATTGAAGCTTACAGATCAAGGGGAAGTTCCATAATGGCGGAAGAAACTGGCCTTCTTTCATAGGTCCACACAGACAGAAATACTGCCACCAGCACCACAAGCAAGCACACTCCAGGAACTTCAGACAGAGCTCAAGTACTCTGGATTATCTTTAGATGCCAGATCAGCCCCAAAACCTGAGCCCTAGGATCTGCCCACATTGACAACTTTTCCATCCAGGCAGCTGGGCATCCAAGAACCTTTAATAAAACTGTATCTATCTGGGGACATCCATTCAGACTACCACATTCTATACCTGGACCCCAAATAGACTGATAACCATCTACACTGTGAATTGTATTCAGTACAACTTCAAAGGTTCCCATAGTCTTTACCAACTTAAGATAGTTCCAAAGTCACAAGTCTCATCTGAGATTTAAGATAGTCTCTTAGCTATGAGTCCTGTAATATCAAAACAATTTATATATGTTTGATATATAAAGGCACATAGTAAACATTTCCAGCTGCTATGAGGCATAACAAGGAGAGAGTAGACCAATGCAAACTTAAATAGCCACCAAGCAAACATCAAACATCTGCAGTTCAAGTCTGATATCATAACCAGTGCCTGACAATCTCTGGATTTTCCAGTTCTAGCCCTCCAGCTGGGCTAAATAACCAGGGGAAAGTTCCATCCCTAGCCAAGAGCACTCCATGGTAACTCTTGCACAGTCCTGGTATATCCAAAAAATCTTCAGTTCTCCATGCAAACCAAGGTCCACCTTCCAATGACTTCACTGGCCTATCAGGGTCATCACACCCTACCTAAATAGGCTGCATCTCAGATGCAGCTCCTGTAACTGTGGGCACTTCATGACCATCTCCACACATTCCGTATGCTTTCAAAAACTATACAAGGTGTTCAGAACACAGCCATATTCTTCATTCAGGGACAGAATAAATTGTGACCTTGAATAGCAGGTTTTTTTCCTGTGGTGCTTTGATTCTGGTGTCCCCCATAAACAGGTATTCTGAATGCTAGGTTCCCCCACCTAAAGGCAGTTTGGGAATTAAAACCTCCTGGAGGCAGTGTATAATTGGGGGCAGGCTTATGGGTGTTATAGCCAGCTTCTCTTGCAAGTGTTTGGCACACTCTCCTGTTGCTGTTGTCCATCTGATGTTGGCCACCAGGGGATTTCCACCATCTACTCATGTCATTGTTTCTACCTGCCATCATGGAGCTTCCCCTCAAGACTGTAAACAAAAACAAACCTTTTTTCCCACAAGCTGCTCTTGGTTGGGTGTTTTCTACCAGCAATGCAAACCTGACTGCAACAGTAATGTTGGTACCAAGAAGTGGGAACATTGCTACTAGAAACCTGATTGTATGGCTTTTGGCCTTTTGGGGCTGATTTTCAAGAGCAATGTGGAAGGATTTGAAACCTTGGCCTAAGAAGTGCCTTGCAGTGCTGTAAGTACAGCTTGGTGGACTATTCTAGTCAGAGTTAAAAGACCTGAATGCAGTAAGAACTATAGACTGTGACATTTTGTTTATGAGGGTGAGAAAGCGATCTGCCTAGACTAGGCTAGAAGCAGTTTGTATGAAAGGCTTGCTGTTATGCTTATGTCCTGATAACTTGTGTAGGGTTGTATTATGTAGAAATGGACTGGTGTGAGCAGAGGGATATGGCACAGAAAAAAAAAATGAAATCTTTGGGCAGAAACTTCTGCCTGTTCAGCTGCAATTATATGAGAGATTACAGCCTTTGAGATTAGGCCAGCTGACCTGCATTGGTATAACAGGAAGAATGCAGGTTCTCTTGAAGGGGCCTGAATGCTGAAGGAGTGTCCTGTTCTTCAAAGTCTGCTTTCTTCCCCCATGGATTAACAAGTTGGCAGCCCACCTGGTATTATGGAGTATAACAAATGCAGGTAAGAGAGGGTCATTGAGTTTGCAATACAGTTTTGTTTTATGGAAATGGCCATGGGCATAGTGAAGCAGGCTTGTTGTATTACCTGCATGGAGACCTGATGGAGCCATGAGGATGAACTGTGGGTTGCCATGGAGACCCAGCGCAGATACCAGGACCATGAGACAGGTGCCAAGGAGAGCTGCCAGCACTGGATGAAGTTTTCCAGGACTCTGAGTAGCCTAGCTGGAGGGGCAGAATTGGAACTCCAGAGACTTGTCACTGGTTAGAATTATTGGACCTAAAGAATTGTCACTGGCTAGAGTTGTTGGACTTGGAGCTATAGAATTTGACATTTGCCCTATTTGTTTGGAATCTTGTATTGGTTGAATACTTCTTTGCTATGCCCAATGCTATCTTTTGCAATGTGAATATTTATTCTGTGCCATTATGGGTCTTTTTTTTGTATTATGGCTCAGTTAAAAGATCTTGGACTATTGGAATATTTGAATATCACTGGTATTAATTAAAAACTATGGGGACTTTTAAAGTTGGATAAATGTATTGCATTTTACATCATGTATGGTTATCAGTTTATGGGGGCCAGGAGTGGAATGTGGTGATTTGATTGAGGTGTTCCCCATGAACTTAGGTATTCTGAATGCTAGTTTCCCAGCTGATGGCAATTTGGGAATTAAAGCCTCCTGGAGGCAGTGTATTGTTGGGGGAGGTTTATGAGTGTTAGAACTAGCTTCTTCTCGCAAGTGTTTGGCACACTCTCGTGTTGCTGCTGTCCATCTGATGTTGGCCAGGAGGTGATGTCTGCCCTCTGCTTATGCCATGTTTTCCCTGCCATCATGGAGATTTCCCTCAATTTTGTAAGCCAAAATAAACCTTTTTTTTTTCCCACAAGCTGCTCTTGGTTGGATGTTTTCTGCCTTTCAAAACAGTATGCTTTTCTACCATTCAGTCTTTCCTCAGGCATATTTTCCATTGTTTCAATGTAAAGGAGTTGTGCTATCTTCCTTCCAAGTGCTAATGTATTTAACAATAGCAGCTTCAGCAACCAGTCTCAGTGCCCATAAGTTTTTTCTAGTTTTTTTGAGGTAGGGTCTTACTCTAGCCCAGGCTGACCTGGAATTCACTATGTAATCTTAGGCTGGCCTCAAACTCATGGTGATCCTCCTACCTCTGCCTCCCAAGTTCTGGGATTAAAGGCGTGTGCCACCATGCCCAGCTTCAGTGCTCATAATTTTAAACTTGCTTGAGTTTTTCCAACATTAAATCTTAAATTTTTCAGTCCTATATCTTTAGCCAAGCACAATAGTCTATTAAAAATTTAACCTTGATCAAACTCTCTGGGCATGGGCAGAGAACACAGCCAGCCCTATGCCAGTAGCCCACTTCCAACAAAGTTCTCTGCCATCTTTCCTTCCCCTTAGAAAGTTCATAAGCCCTGCGAGTTAAGATGCTTGCCTATGAAGTCTAAGGACCCAGGCTTTATTCCTCAGCAACCACATAAGCCAGACGCACAAGATGGCACATGCATCTGGAGTTTGTTTGCAGTGGCCGGAGGCCCTGATGCACCAATCCTCCCCATCCCCCATTCCTCCCTTCTTTCTCTCTCAAATAACTAAATAAAATTTTTAAAAATAAAATAAGAAAGTTCATAAGTCAAGTCTCCAAACACAATTCTCTCTGTACTTAGCAGTTTCAAACTCTCAAAATAATATTCCATAAAATTTTGCTTACTGCTCTGGAAGGCATCTTCAGTTGCAAGTACCAAGTTCATGCCCATTCCTCCAAAACAAAAGTTCCAATAGACCAACATCCACATGGTTCAATTCATTGTGCAGCAACAACCCACTCTCTGGTACCAATTCTGTCATAGTCATCTTCATGTTGCTGGGATGAACCTCCAGACCAAACAGAGTTTATGAGAGGAAGGGGATTTATTGAAGCTTACAGATCCAGGGGAAGTTCCATAAATGGCAAAAGGAGCTGACCTGCTTTCACAGGTCCATGCAGAGAGAAATACCACCAGCAGCACAAGTAAGCACACTCTAGGAACCCCAGGCAGAGCTCAAGCACTCTGCATGTCTTTAGACTGGAAATTCCAGGTCTGCCCCAAAACACACCTTAGGGCTGGACTCTAGGGATCCACCTACAGTGACATCCCTTCTAGCCAGGCAGCTGGAAATCCAGGAAGCTTTAACAAAACTGAATCTATTAGGGAACATCAAACAACCACAGCCACCATGCTTGTATTATGGATTCCTATAATATTTGATAGCCATTAAAAATACAGAAGTTGGGCTGGAGAGATGGCTTAGTGGCTAAGGTGCTTGCCTGCAAAGTCTGAGGACCCAGGTTTGATTCCCCAGTACCCACATAAGCCAGATGCACAATGTGATGCATGCATCTGGAGTTTGTTTGCAGTGGCTAGAGGCCCTGGTGCACCCATTCCCTATCTTCTTCTTCTTCTCTCTCTCTATAAAATAATTTTTTAAAAAGAAATAAAATACTACAATTCATTTATGTAAAAAGATGTTTATGGACTGGGGAGATGGCTTAGTGGGTAAAACACTTGCTATGCAAGCACAAAGGTCTGAGTTTGAATCCCCAAACTCATATAAAGCATGAACATGGTGGCACATGCCTTTAATCCCAACTTTGGGGAGACAAAGACAGACAGGTCCCAGGGGTCACTGGCTAACTAGTCTACTGAATTAGTGAGCTTTATGTTCAGTAAGAGACCTTACCTCAGAAAAAGGGGGGCTGAAGAGATGGCTCAGCAGTTAAGATGCTTGCCTGCAAAGCCTGAGTTTGATTCCGCAGTACCCACATAAAGCCAGATGCACAAAGTGGCATATGCATCTGGACTCCATTTGCAGTGCACCCATTATCTCTGTCTCTCTTTGATCTCTCTCT